>JANHFM010005619.1:77712-89841 GCA_032468115.1 Grayia smithii | reverse complement strand
TTCTAATCCATATACTTGAGAATATATTTAAGGTATTTTTTTAATGATAGGGTAATGAAGTGGCATGCAGAATTTATTTGAAAACAATGTGGGATATTAGAAGAACCCAGGTAGCTCTAGTCCTGTTAATTCTATAAAATTGTTAGTGATACTGTGGGATGGCTCTGTTTCATTGCTGTTGCTCCTGCTCCTTTTTTTTTCCTGTTCCCCATTTTCTCTTTTCTTACTCTTATTATACCATATTATAAAAATGGTCCTTTTGCCAACTTCCTGTCTCCTGAAGACCTCCGGCGGAGTGGAGAAGGCTGTTTTCACCCTCCCCAAGCTCCTAGAAAGGCTCTGGAGCTTGGGGAGAGAGAAAACTGTGCCATCGCATGCCAGGAGGGGAGGGGGAGCAGGGGAGGTTGCATTCACATGCACAGGTGGTGGGGCGCATATGCAACCTCCCCCCTTTCCCAGCACATGATGGCAAAAAGGTTTGCCATCACTGGTATACGGTTTCCTGCCTAAGCAGGAGGTTGGACTAGAAGACCTCCAACGTCCCTTCCATCTCTGTTATTTTATTCTATTCTAAGGTGTATGTTCTTCAAGATTAGCCAAAGTTAGGAAGGAACAGAAATAGGTCTATTAGTGCCATTAACCCTGATAGCTAAAGAAAACATTCATATATGGAAGAGTCCATGTTACTGGGGGAAAGACAGGAAAAAGTGGTTAACCAGTGAAGACAGTTATTGTTTTTATCCTTTCTTTGTAGACTTCCTAGAAGCTAGAAGTTGACCACTATCAAAAACAAAATACTGAATTAAAATAACATTTTATAACGGGTGACTTTTTAATTCAAGCTGGGAATAATTAGATTTTTGTTCCCAAGATAACTGGAAGGCATCAAGCTGTCATACAGAGCAGATTGGCTGAATTCAAAGGCCTGTTGCATCAGAACTCTTTTGGCTCTTTCGTGGATAGGGAAACCCTTGTAGTATACTAAGAAGAAAGCTAAATTCTGTGGAATTGTATTTGTTGCCTAATGAAAACAATAGCTTTTCTTTCCAATTAAAAACAATAAGATGGCATCAGTCTGTCACCCTAATTTAGGCTTTGGCAACTTGGTGCCCTCCAGGTAAGCTAGTCTTCAGCTACAGATCCCATAATTACAGGACGTTTCATGGACTATTGTCAGAAAGACACACGCAAAAGTTCAATTAAGCTGATTTATTGCTAAAAGCCTAGACACAGGAATCTTCTCAACTAAGGATTATCACCTGATTAAAGTTAGATAAGGGTGAATGGTACACAAGGGGGATTGGACTTAGTTTGCTTGTGGCTACATAGGGATTCTAGGCTGATCTTCCTTTTCACCCCACCCCCAGGTTCTGCCATTTCTTCTCCTTCAACTATACTTCCTAGAGTTGCTAGGTAGTATGACCTTAACAAAACATTGTGAATAAACTAAGAACACAAGGGGTGGATCTGTGATTATGCAGCCCTGTACATCATGTAGATTTTAATGAGAAAGCCGCCTTGATTTATTTATGTTTAGATTGTTAAACTGCCCAACAACCATCCTTCAAGGGAAATGTACAGATATGTTAAAAAAAAGATCCAATGTGAAACAAACCAATATAAAAAGATTAAAAACAGCACATTATACTGATAAAAGCTAACAGCAGCAGTAAGTTTCTATAACCTGCATGCTTCCCTGCCTATGTCTTTCATCTCCAGGCATTTCATTCTATCACACAATCCCTGCTGAGATATCATCACATTCTTTAAACAAAGAAAAGGAAAGGGAAAAAAAGATACATTTCTGATTTACATTCATTCCTTCTTTTTATGTTACTCAAGCTTTATTCTCCTTAAGTAAATTCAGTGGTGTTTTTTTTTTAAGGAAAAGAACCAGCAGTTGGTCCCTCTTTTCAACCCAAGTCTTCTCTGTTGAGTGCCCTGGCCCTCAGGATGCTGCTGATCTGTTTACAATGAGGCAATATTCATTCACAATGTATTAATTAAGATGACCTTGCATAACTGAAATCTGAGTGTGGACAATGGTGTTGTTATCCTATCCAAAATCTACTTCCAATTGGGGTTTCTTGTGATGATCCAGGGCAAGGCACAGAGGCAACATAGTCAGCTAATAGTTCCGATTGCCCCTTTATTGCTCTAACTTTCCCCAAAACGCTCCCACATTATGGCAAGTCCCAGAGCTAAGTGATCACACACACACACCTCCAGCAGACTTTGGCTGCAAGTAGTCCAGCAAAATGCTGTGAGCACAACAGCTGCAATGTAAGAAATCTAGTGGGGCAAGGGAATAAGTCAATGTGTCCAGGAAGCAAAAGAACATGGAAATGGTTTCAGGAAGCAAAGGAACAAGGCAATTAATCCAGGAAGCAAGAAATAAAGCAAGAAGTCCAGGAAACTCCAAATGTTGGCTGTGGCACCCAAAACTCCATGAATTCAGCATTTGTTCCTGACAAATGCCCCTCCCCACAGCGTCTCCTTAAGTCTCAATCCCCAGATGTGCTTTGTGAAGAGAGGCGGGGTGCTCTCCTCCAGAGTTGTTGGGTTAGCCTGCACTGTTCCCACCTCCTCTCCACTCTCTGTGCTCGGGGATCAGGAAGGGGCAGTTCTTGCTCATTGCCTGAACTCCTTCGCTCCCACATTCCTCCGAAGCCAATGAAGCTGTCCCCTCGATCTCTCTCTCAGCTCCAGCTCTGGCTCATCTTCCTCTGCAGATTCAGGCTCCGACAGGGACCTGACATTTCCAATGGTTCAGCAAGGAGATGAACTAAGGAGGTATTGATGATCCTAGACAAGCAGACTGTGACCCTACTGTCTCACCAAATATGAATGCTAATATTTGAATATGGGCTGCAGAAATAAGTTAAGCATAGTGGTAAAATGCTATTCACCAGGCTGCCCGCAGTGCCCCTTCTGAGCTTCTGGATTTCATTGAAAGGGCTGCTGGTGGGGTTGTTTTTTTCTTTGTGCTGGGAGACTACAATATCCATGTTCTGGGGATGCCATCAAGATGGACTCGGGGGTTTTCATGGCCTCCAAGGCAGCATGAACTTGTTCCAGGTGATATCTCAGTCTTACTCTTTTCAGTTCCATATGTTAGGTTTTGTCTGAACCTAGGAGCGGATAGCATATTTTATGATCTCACATGGAAGGCAACTTTGATCGGTCCTTTACCATTTTGCCATGTCACTATACAGCCTGCTGACATTTTCTTTTTTTAAAAAAAAAAATCTTTATTATTATATACAAACATTAAAATACATAAAGGAAAGTACATATAAAGACAAATCTACAACTAACAATTATAGTAAACATGGGGGAAAAGAGAAAAACAAGAAAGGGGGGGGACAAATCAAATTAAGACGTAGGGGGATACTAAACAAAAAGAAAAAAAAAGAAACAGAAATTAATGACTGAGGGGACATCCGTCCTCCCTCAATATAGTTTATAAGATCATCCTGACTTATACAAATATATATCATTTATCATACATCATGTTCATTTTTCAGTAACACCAATCATCAAATTATGTAGATATGTTAGTTCCTACCCTTTTTCTTTTTCTATTATTATTATTTTTTTTGAGTCATTGCTGACATTTTCAATTCCGCAAGAACACCTCTGTAGGGTTAGAACGGTCCCCTCAAGATGCCTTATGAATCCAGTGGGCTTTCAGAGAGTGCTGGGCATTTTCCCAGTGATTTAGCAGGTAGTTTTTACCAAGCCCTTGATTAAGCTTTTCCTCAGCTCAAGCTGGTGACAGTTACTTTTAACCTCATGACCTCAAGATTAAACTGTTGTAATAGGCCCAACAGGAGACTTGTCTTTGAAGACTACTCTGAAACTGCAGTTGGTTCAGAGTACAGCTACTCACTTTGCTGGCAGATAAGAGTTGCTTCAACAGCATAACATCTGTTCCGCAGGCACTTCATGGCTGCCAATGGGTTTCTGAGTTCAATTCTAAGTGCTGGTGTTAAAAGTATAAAACCCTATACGGCTTGACTCCCAGTTGGTTTCTGGATGACCTCCTTCAAACAGAATCAATCAATCCAGTGCACTCAATCTAGGAAGGAATGCTTCAGATTTCGTCCTAGCAAGAGAGAGAGAGAGAGAGTGGAGATGGAAGCTTATTACGCTTGGTGGCTACCCCAGCTTGTCTCCAGCAGTCTGGATTGCCCCCACCCTGTTTGGAAAAGCAGTGAATTTTATTTTATTTTATTTTATTGGCCTGATCAGACATTAAATGATTCTGATTGAGCTGCCCATTCTTGAATTTCTTGGCTCTGTTTTATCTCTGAAATTGTGATATTATTACCATCTTTATCATTTGAGAATTTTAGAGGAATTCATTGGGCTTTAGTGCATGTTTATAGATTCTGAACTGTTCAGATTCTTGTGGGATATAAATCTCATAACAAATCAATAAGTAAACATTATAATTCTGTGCCTCAGAGCCACTTACCCTGATTTTTAGTAGGTTTTCAAACTTTGTATCTTAAGATCCTCTTGAATCTTTTTAGGGTAGTTTGAATCTAATGTTTCTGGAAACTAGAATATTCAGACCAATAGCCATCCAATGAGACTTTTTAAAATAATTATTGAGTTCTCCGATGATTCATAAAAGAAGTAACAAGACATTCTGTAATATAGCAGAAACATGGCCCTGTTGATAGAGCTTCGCTATTGGACATTCTCCCACCATACCTATTGGAAGCTCTATGGCAGTGGTTCTCAACCTGTGGGCCGGGACCCCTTTGGGGGGTCGAATGACCCTTTCACAGGGGTCGCCTAAGACCACTGGAAAACACATATTTCTGATAGTCTTAGGAACCGCTCCTCTATCCGTCTTCAGGTGAGTCTAATAGGTCCTATTTCCAAGTAGGCGTTGTAGACTCTGATTTTCGTTAGATGTTGGCCATTGCACTTGTGAGAAAGATCGAGGAAACACCTGCCTTTCAGGTGTTGACATTATGATTCAGAATAGTAGCAAAATTACAGTTATGAAGTAGTAAAGAAAATAATTTTATGGTTGGGGGTCACCACAACATGAGGAACTGTATTAAAGGAAGATTGCATTAGGAAGATTGAGAACCACTGCTCTAAGGTGCTTTCCCTGCAGTAATTCTCCATACAGGAGAACTTTCAGAATCCGACCATCAGCCATTCTCACAACATGTCCAAGCCAGCATAGACATCGCTGTTTCAATAGTGTATACATGCTAGAAATTCCAGCACGTTCCAAGACTGCGCTATTTGGAACTTTGTCTTGCCAGGTAATGGCAAGGATATGTCGGAGACAGCGCATATAAAGGACATTTATGACACTGCATTACTCACCAAGCAAGAAAGGCTGTGCTATACCCACAACTGCTTTATGGACTGATCTCTCCTATACACCTCATTCTTCAGATCTCTTACGTTTTATTTCTCTCAGAACTTATTTTCAGATCTCCTGTCACCCCATTCTATGGACAACATTCCATTCTCCTGCTAATGTAGATGATGATCCAAGAAATCCTGGTAGATATAATTCCAACAAACAAAAAACCCAAACAATTCTAATTTGGTAATCATGTTAAGTCTGAAACATCAAAAGCAAAATCATTATTGTGCATTTTTAATTAAATTTCAAGCTATCAGGGGTTTCTTATTTGTTTAAAGCAGGGGTGAAATCCAACAGGTTCTGACAGGTTCTTGAGAACCGGTAGCAGAAATTTTTGTGTAGTTTGGAGAACCGGCAAATACCACTTCTGGCTGGCCCCAGAATGGGGTGGGAATGGGGATTTTACAGTATCTTCCCCTGGAGTGGGGTGGGAATGGAGATTTTGCAGTATCTTTCCCATGCAGTGGGGTGGGAATGGAGATTTTGCCGTATTCTTCCCCTGCCATGCCCACCAAGCCACGCCCACAGAACCGGTAGTAAAAAAAAAATGAATTTCACCACTGGTTTAAAGTCAGTAGAACCCAATGATCAGAAAATGTTCAGCTGCAACAAGAAGTCCTTTATAACTCTTCTTATCTGAAAAGATCCAATAATCATCTGAAATTGGCAGAGGCTTTATGGAAAATGACTTAAGAGAGTTGCAACCTGCAATTCAGTGAAACAATTATTCAGCTCCAGCAGCCCTTAACTGAAAGTAATTTCATCTAGCTCCTAAAATGCTCTCCAGTTTTAATTAATTCACATTAATTAATTGTATATGCTTCTGAGAACGATGTAATTTCTTGATTATACCCACCACATGGACCTAACCTCTTACACCTAGATGATAATGACTTTAACATATGGCCCCACAGTCAATATTTGGTTTGGGCGATGTGGCAAAGAACAACTAAAACCTTTTAAACTATGACCTGATAGGCAGGATAAACTTAGAGAAGCCAGGGAGGACAATACCAGATTACAATCCATCCAACATTTTGAACAGCAATTGTAAAAAAACCATTAGTTAAGCAAATTCTCCTGTGGTTTTAATCTTCAGGTGTAAATTGAAAACCTATTGCTTCACTATCTATGCCTCATATACTCTTGACTTTTTAAAGATATGATTCCATGATGCTTCCAGCAGACATTATTTGATATTACAACTAATATAAATCGGGACACAGTAAACCAGACTGTGGTTTGATTTATTCTACTATCTATTCTTTTTGTAGTGGCCTGATTTATTTTATGAAAATGGAAGGTAGCCGCTTCAGACACACTCAAATGAAAATGTGAAAGACATAGAACAGGGGTGTCAAACTCAATTTCATTGAGGGCCACAGAGTCTTGTTTGCCTTCTTTCACATAAACAAAGCTTACAGAAATGTAAACCATATATCATCTTACCATATACAAGTCTTTGCGGAGGCCTAGGTACTTTCCATTGCCACAGCCAACATCAGCCACAACAGCCCCATGTGGCAAGCCTTTAAGGAACTCGACCACTTGTGGCCACGGACTATGCCTGGTGTTGCTGAAATGTCTGGCAATGTCTTCGTACACTTCGTGGACATACTTCTGCTCTAGCACAGAGGCATCTTTGTCGCTATCGTGAAACAAGGGTGCCCTCTCTTTATGCCGACTGTCGCATACGGAAGGAAATGCTGGAGGAAGGAGATTGGGAGAAGAAAGGCAGAAGAGAGGTTTATTTTTAATTGCTAAGTTTTAGACCCAGAACAATCTTCTTCTTTTTTTTTTAAGGGAGAGAATACAGATGGTTGCAAATCGAACTGCAAATTTCAATGTTAATTTTTATTGCAAAATTGAATTACAGATAGCCCTGGGTTAACAACAGCTATTGGGACCAGACTTTCTGTTGCTAAGTAATGCATGTGACATCACATGATTGTGCTGTTTTGCAAAGAAATTAAGGCATTGCTGATATTAAGTGAATTCTGCACCGTTGGTAAGTGAGGACGTCATGTGGTTGCTCTTTGCAACCTCCTGCTGTCTTCCCCAATGGCTTTGCTCGTAGGAAGCCGGAAAAGACATCACAAATGGTGATCACATGACTGCAGGACACTGCAACCAATATATGTACGAGGACCAATTGTTCAGCACCACAATAAATTTGAACAGTTCTTAAGAGAGGCTCAGCCATAGTTGAATAATAAAAATGCCAGCCCCCAGTCTGTTGCTCCTCCTCTTAAATTAGAAATGTGGCCATGTTCAAAAGGTAGTTATCAGTAACTAGGAAATTATGAAAGAGAATTTGAGTAAGCAATGAGTCTGTAGATATCTCTCTTAGAAGCTAACAAACTTTCTGTTCCACCTAATACTCTTTTGTAAGTTAAAATATATATAATTTTAGCCAATGGGCTAAAATCTATTTATTTGCCTGTAAACCTCAAATAGACGTCTTTAGGCATTTTTAGAAACTGAAAATATTGCAGGACATACAAATTTAGGAGACGAAGAGGAAATTAAAGAATAATCTCACCAGATTTTTATTCTGGGTAATTTGTTAATGAAACTGACCACACCTTTTAGGAAACTGCTTTCGAACTGCTAGGTTGGCAGAAGCTGGGACAAGTAACAGGAGCTCACCCCGTTACGCAGCACTAGGGATTCGAACCGCTAAACTGCCGACCTTTCGATCGACAAGCTCAGTGTCTAAGCCACTGAGCCACTGCGTCCCTTTTTCTATTAATATAGTAGCAAATAAAAAAGGCAGGCGGCTGGTGACATTCACACATTTATCCAGCCAACAATATGGACGAAGCTTGTCATTACGTTCCTCAAGGATATTTTTCAACTTCCTAGCCTAGACCACAACTCTAGTAACTTCCCTGCTAGACAGATCCAACTTTTTAGCCTGTTTGAGAATGGCCAAAGTTAGTTTGGTGCTGCCATCTACTGGACACTTATATGACAGATCCCTGTCATCTAGCATCTTAAGACCTTCTGGAATGGCCTTTCAAAGGGTTTCATTAGAAGAGAGCTAAAAGAATCCCCTCTGCCTGCCTGTTCATTTTTTCTGATTCCTAGCACTTATAAATGTCAATATTAATCATAGTTTAGTTACTCATGCACTTGTGCGTTTTTTTTAAAGTTAATTAGAAAAAATGGTCAACGAGATAAGGGGATTATTTATTTTTTGCATTTCATCCAAGGTTTTCAGAGCTTTCAGACTGATCAAAACAGAAGGAAGAGAGAAAGCCACAATGAAGGCAACCCATGTTTTTCTTTGCCTTTTGTAACCTGGTACTAAATCAGCCATGTTAGGATTTTAACACCCAGAATTCCTAGTCAGCTTATACAAGGCCAAACAACAGAGACAGAATTATGTGGAGGAAAAACCTGACCTTTATTGTCTAGGCTAATAATTATGTATAATGACACCGCAGTGACACCAGTCTTAATGGCCCAGACTCTATACAGCGTTTTTCAACATAAACCATTTATTTCCATACAAATTTTTTCATCAGTAGCTTAATGTACCATCCCAAAAATAAACATAAGAAATCTGGCTGTGAATCTCATGTACATGATTTGAAAGAGGAAAACAAAGCTATTATCCCGAGACATTTGTTACAAGTGACCATGCTAAACAAACTGGTTTTTTTACATCCATATAGCATCCATTTAACTTCTATTATAGGAAGTTAATATGCTGGAAAGCAAAGCACCAGCCTAGAGCCTCATCTACATTTCTTGGAAGATACAAAGGATGGATAGTTGGCCTTTCAGCTCTGTTGGAAATGTGCCATCTGCATAGAAAAAGGGCAGTGGAAACCTTCTGGGGGCAATGCTTGGTAATTTCCCTCAAGGCAGCTGGCCAGGCTGGCTAGGGAATTCTGGGAGTTGAAATCCATAATCTTAAAGCCTTCCTGACAGCTTTTCTCTGAGAACATTTACAACCGTGTTTCTCATCCTTGGCAAAATGAAGACGTCTGGACTTCAACTCCCAGAATTTCCCAGCCTGGGGAATTCTGGGAGTTGAAGTCCAGATATCTTCACCTTGCCAAGGTTGAGAAACATTGATTTGCAGTATATTCTCCTTTATACAGGCAGTCCTCGAGTTATGGCCATAATGGTGCCTGTCCATTTTGATCGCATAGCAGACTCATTGTTTGCTATGGCATGGCTTTGCTAAAAATTGGAAGGAGGTGCCGCTTTTCAGCAAAACCATTGTAAAATGGGATGCTGCAAACAGCCATAAATGAGGCCACTTTGCTGAGCAATGTACAGTCACTTGACCATTGGGGGATGGGGAGCGACCATCGGAACTTAAGCTCTGGGTCATAAGTTCCCCTTTATCAAATAGGTTGAAACTTTGTTGAGCGAACAGTCACAAATTGAGGACTTCCTACATATTCACAATATATTAGAGAGATTAAGATGCTAAAACCAAAATTATGTGTTCTACTTCACTCTTAGGCATGGATGCTGGTTGTGTGACTTTGGGCCAGGCACTCTCTCTCGGACCAACCCATCTCATAAAGTTGCCATTATGAGGAAGATACACAGCCTTCTGAACACCATTTCAAGTTGTAAAAATAAAAAACAAGATATAAATTTAATAATAAGTAAAAATTCTCATAACTCCAAATGAGTCCATCAGGACAAAGAGCGTAGGAACTCCCAAGCTAAGATCTAATAAAATAGAAAAGTAGCTTTCTAGTTCTCCAGAATTTTAGAACTCTTGGCCTTTTGTAAGGTATTAAAGTTCTGAATGTTCTCTCAGACGTATCAGCTGATGGAATTTTAAACCAGTTTTGTGGGTAGATCTGTCTTGTTCTTATCATCACTGACTGAAAAAGGAATGATGACTTTTAGGCCCTGGATCTGTATTATATTATTACTGAACTCTTTAGTTACTATTTTGGGTAATTATTTTAATTAACATGTTGTTTTATTTTAACCCTCTGCAGACTGACTAAAGCAGGGGTGTCAAACTCGCATCGTCATATTGTCGTCACATGACATATCATGACTTTTCCTCCCTTCGCTAAAATGGGGGTGGCCATGGCCAGCGTGTGACGCATCTGGCCCGCAGGCTGTGGTATAAAGTCACCTCTGAGGTGGATAATTATACAGGTAGCATACTGTAGTAAAGATAAGCTACGGTGTAACTCACAAATAATCAGACATGTCCGCATTCAATATCAATTCTATGATTAGATGGGTGGAATTTTTTTTAATACAATTCTGCAACAGGGACACATAATTGCTGTTTTCGAAAGATAAAATGATTACTGAAAATCGCACAGTTTTGAAAAAGATTCCCACGGAAAGAGGTTCAAATTGCATGCAGCACAGTACTTACCACAGCAACAAGGACTTCTCTTTATTTTCCGGAAAGTAAAAGATATTCTCTTTCCCCTTTTGTTTAAGGTTAACTTCCTGATGTCAGCAGTGATGCTTCCAACGTTCTCTTCTTCTGACGCTTGAACAACGTCAAATTTCCTTGGTGTAATGCTTTAAAGTAAAACAGAGGTCAGGATTTCACTCCCTTTTTTATATTTCATAAATATCACATTTTGGCACACGTTTTAAGCTAGAGTGTAAAACATTGAAGAAGAATATGACTATTCAGAACAATTTCAGCAAAGACAGAATCTTTTCTATCTACCACCAATTCTTCCTCCCAATTAATTCAGGTGGTAAGTGTCAAAGGACAGTAGCCCAAACAAGGATAATGACAAAAAGGAAATGTTAGCTAAGTAAATAATAATAACATCTTTGATCCCATTGGTATACAGAAGTAGCAGGAAAATCCACTTATCATACTACAAGGACAAAATAGGGAATATTTAGATTTAAACTTCAGAATTTAATGTTAAATTGAAGAAAAGTGTTACAACAACTAGAACTAAATTTCCCACATGAAAGAATACAGGCATTTCCCCTCAATCTGTCCCTCCCCCTTTGACCAGTCTATTTCCAGTCAATGGGTGGGTGTTTATGTGTTTTGGGAACGTTTAGTATTTGAAGCAATCACCATTCCATTCCCAATCATCTCCAGGCTTCTTGGTGTCCTTGAAGACTGGCACAAAGTGGTTCAAAATATCCCTGGTCTTCCTTAACTATCATTCTCCCACCGCACCCCAGTTTCCCAGTGCTATCCCAATGCAGGGTTATTGCCCATTTGTTCTCCCCAGTGCTCCCTCTCTCCCCTAGCTTTTGATGGCAGGATGCCAGCGAGGTGCCAAGCCGACCTATGACCTGACATAGTGTCAATGTTGAAGTCTCCAAGGACCTCCATCTGAACTTTCTCACCTGTGGATGCACCCTGAGATCAGCCTATGATATCCCCTGTGCCTGAAATTCCTTCAGTAAAGGATGTCTCTCTCTCTCCCTCCCTCCTTCTCTTTCTCATTCTCTCTCCCTCCCTCCTTCTCTCCCTGTATCTCATAGTAATACATGTCTCACAATCCATGGCATGACCAGACAAGTCCACACACACACAGATCTAAAGCTAAAACCTTTAAAAGATGTCTGGATTCTCCAGACCAGTGGTGGGCTGCTCCCAGTTCGCCCAATCCGGTAGCAGTGACAATGTGACGTCACCGAACCGGTTCCCCGCAGCCAGGAACTGGGCCCATTTGCCCGCATTTTTCCCCCCATACCGTATTTTTCTTCTTTTTTTCCGAGCAGCAATCAACTAAAAAGTGTCCAGCAGC
>JANHFM010005619.1:4893-23779 GCA_032468115.1 Grayia smithii | reverse complement strand
GGACCTGGCATTTAAGTACACCAGCCTGAGTCCAGGGTTCCTCACTCCCAAACCCCCAGGGGAGCAGGGTGAGCTTAGAGGACAGGAACACGGCACCGCCTTAATACATCGGAGGCGCGTTCCCCTCGAATTGTAGAGTCCTCTGCTCCCACTTCTCCTCTCCCCTCCCAACCACCACCGGGATGGAATGACCCTCTGTCCACTCGATGCCGCCTCTCCCCCACCAGAACCATTTGATGGGTTTGGCTGTGGATCTCTGAGTGTACCCCTAGACCCTCTATTAATAGACTGTTCCACCCCCCCTCCCTGAACCCTTAGAAAGTTGAAATAGGAATTTAGTTAAAAAGGCCCACAACCCCCTCTTTGCAGTATGCCATCTCTCAGGATTCCAAAGTCCATCATCGAGATAGGCCCTCGATAGTTGAGAGGGCCATAGCTGCGAGAGGGGGGAGTCTCGCAGAGCAAGGAGCTCAGATGTTGAGTACATTGTATAGATAATAGACATAGACATAAAGGGGGGTGATGAAGTTAATCAAAAAATGATGATAGGGAGCTGGATGTAAGTGTCTTGCCTACAATCTCTCCCTACCGTAGTTGGAAAAGATGTAGTCCACAGAGCAGATAAAAAAAAGGCAGTGGCAAAAGATGGAGAGGGTACAGATGGATCAACGGAAAGGACAGAAATGATTCATAGAGTCAAGACAGTGACATTGCTGGCCAAGAAAATGTCATGAAAGGCCAGAAGAGGAAGGGGAGGAGTATGTCAGGGGGAGAGAGATTGAAATAGATAACCCCCATTGGTAACCACAACCCCCAGTCTTCATTGAAATAAAGCCATGATCCTAGCCTCCCAGAGATTCAACAGAGTTCTCCAGGTCATCATAGGAGGAACTGGCCCTGAGGTAATAATCAGCTCAGAGTTCAAAGAATCTCAGGCTTCATAGATTAAGAAGGCTGAAGTTCAGTGATATTATTTAACTCCATCATCCGGGCGCCATAAAGCCACTGCTGCCTATGTTATCACCATTGACAGTTCACCATCGTCGATACCAGCTGTCACACCGAGGTCTTTCCATAGGTAAATGTCCTCATCAACCCTCTCATGGATGTCAGCAACAGCAGATGAAAAAGCCGTTGCTACCGAAAAGCTGACCAGAGACAAACAGATTAGAAAAGCCTCCAGGGACAGAAGAAATGTTCTGAAGGGAAAGGTCATCTCCGATCCTCGCCAGGATGCGGTAAAACTGCAGATGGTAATCATTGAGACCGCAGCAGAGGACCTGTCCAGCGAAGCGGTTCTAAAAAAGCCTCAAGGAGCAGAAGAATTGCCTTGCCAGGGAAAGTCAGTGCCAATCTCCGCCCGGGCACCGACAGACAGCTGATGGCAATCACCGCCGCCGCCACAGAAGGGTGAATTAGAAAAGCAACTCAGAAAACCTCCAGGAAGAATTGCCCCAAAGGGGATGTCAGCAGTGATACTTGCTTGGGCGCCACCAAACAGCTGATGCAAAGGCATGGATGGAAAAAACAGTCGGGCTCGCGCAGCCTTCTCAAAATGGTGCTGAGATCTTCAGATTGCTCCGTCTAAGGTCAGAGGTGTTTCGAGGCTTTTAGCAAGCTCTGACTGACCTGGGAGGCACCAACTTGCTGGCAGCAGGGCCAAAGATGACAGGATGGCCCTAATTCATCCCAAAAATATCAAAAATCACCCCTGTCATAGTCAGTGATTAGGGAGGAGCCACCATTGCCGTGCATGCAGAGAAGAAATTATTAATGTTAAACAGGAGGGGGGAGAGAACCGCCCCCTGAGGCACCCCACAAGTGAGGGGCCTAGGGGTTGATCTCTGTCCCCCTGCCAATACAAACTGCGAACGGCCCAAGAGGTAGGAGAACCACTACAGAACAGTGCCTCCGACCCCCAACCCCTCAACCCGTTGCAGTTCATTTCCCATGATTGTGATTTCTACTGACCCAGACTGAGAGGCCATTTATAGGCTCAGGAACCCTTTGCAGGTGTTATGGCTTAAGTAGCCGATTAGGGTGGGATACTTTGAGCCTAGAATATTGAACCCTTTCACAATATTCTAATTTTCCGAAATTGTGAATTTGGGGTTTTCATGAGCTGTAAGCCATTATTATCACAATTATGACAAATCAAGGCTTGAACTATCTCGCTTTGCATGTAATGAGTCTATCTCATATATTAGTTTCACCTTTTAAGTTGCATTACTGAAATAAATGAACTTTTGCATGATATTCTAATTTTTCGAGTTTCACCTGTAATCTGTAACCTTGGGGCTTTTCTACAGTTGTATGGTGGAGACCCCAGTGTTCACTGTCTTCTGTGCATTCCAGCAAAATATACTTGGTTGCATCAATCTACAATCTTTTTGATTCCTAATTTAAAAGAACCAATTTTCTCACAAGAAATACTATAAATTGAGTTCATCATTTTATGAGAAAAGAGGGAAGTTTTTTTTCCTTCTATCAATCATATACCAATGAATACAACTGCCTATGTTACTAACTTAATACAGAACATAGAAAATTCAGCAATAACAAAGTACTGGACCTCTTAGAATGCTAGAGCACATTAAGTTTACTTCAGCGGATGACAAAAGATTTGAAGAGGATAAATTAATTGTGCATCAGCAATACACTTAAAAATGCCTAGAAAATGAAACCCACCATACTACTATACTGGCCTCTCAAATAGATGCCTCACCAAGGATAGATTTAAAGGTTCAAGGTAGCCAGAACAGTCCTGTAATTCATTCAAAGGTTGTTTCAGGATGCCAATTGCATTTTTTTTTGTTTCTTTTTGTTTTAAATGAATGAGCATTCAAGAATTCCAGAGACACATAGTCTAAAGGTAGATAAAAACAAAGCTCAAACACCTTTGTCAAGTAAAAATATTGCCTCTGAATTATGTTATCATTTAAACTCTCTTGAAATTGGAAGGATTCTCACTGTAGATTGATCTCAACTTGTTAACACCTTTCCAAAAATTTCAGCCCAATTATCAATAGAAGAGTAGTGTTTTTGGTAGTGGAATAATGAAGGGAAAATGCACTGATTGCAGTGTTCCTTCCAGCTCTTTTTATCAAATTAATTGATGGCAGGTGTGTTTTTCCATGGGAAATGTGAGTTATTGTCCTGTGATATTTGTATGTGTCTGTGAATTGATTCATAAATAAAGATTCGGGTCAGTTAAGAATGATTCTGTCTGTGGAACACATCAGTGAGAGGAAGGCTTAGAATCTAGCCACTTCAGGATAAGCAAACTTCCTTTACTCAGAGACATTTTAGAATGATGACATTTGCAAATATTCATAGATCCTGAGTCACAGTAGTCACAGTCACCAGAGGATACTGCCAAATGTTCTCTACAAATATTTAAATTGGTTCCTCAGCTTTGATCCTATGAATTGTAATAAAAAAAAAAATTGCTTGTCCTTAGGCCCTGAAGTCATTTTTGAACAAAAAGTGGTGGAACTCTTTTTAGAAATGCATTTTCAAGCTATCATGACAACAAGGGGAAGAAAAAAAACCCCTCTGCAGATTCTGCACAAATCTCAAAAAGAACAATGTCAATTTTCCATTTAATCAATACAGAGAACAATATCAGCTAAAGCCTTTTTTTTTTGTCCCCTTCAAAGTATAGAGTAAATAGGAAGCCCTGCTGGTTATTTGTATCTTTCTACAACTGGCAGTACAAAGGGAGTTTAAAGAAGTCTTGTGATTCTGGAAAAAAAAACATAATGGTAAGAAAAACAATAAATGCAAAACACAGCATGATGATTCTTACAGAAGCAAAGTGAACTCCAGGGACTCTCAGTTACACAATAACACCATTTTCCTTATGGTTGAACACTACTAGTGTTGTTAAGTGATGATTTGGTCTAAACGATATGGTCTTTTTCCCACTATAATGAAATTAGATTAGATCGTGTTTACATCAAACGTAGGTGATATACATGTATTTGATTTAGTGAAAGCCAAGGATCTATTCATTGAGCCCTCTGAATTTTAATTAATTTACTTTTTATATGAGAACTCCTTTATGGAAATGCTAATGGCAATCTGTCCCTTCCCTTCGTTGCTTGTCTTGTTGATTTTTTTTTTAAAAAAAGAAATCAATGTCTTAGTATAAGTTGCTTTCATTTGTTGTTGGAAATATTTATGAAGAACAGGCTACCAGTGGGAAAAAACCCCAGTAATAAATAAATACAGTGACTCAGTGGGAGCAATGTTATATCACAAGAAACTAAAACCCCTACTGGGCTGTTCTAATAGATAGAATAACAATGAGCAACACCACAGAAAGCACTTAGCGTAATTTAACATAACTGCAAAACCTTTACCCCTCTACAGTAAATAAAATGTATCTTTTTCCTTTTCAACTATGTGTGCAAATATTACTGTTTGGGATTATATACAAATGGGAGTATATACAAATGGGAGCACCATCTTGGCAATATTTTGGGTGTAGCCAGAACTGACCTCACACAGATTCACGATCCCCCATGACCCTGTCTCTTCCCTCCTTCCTGGTCATGTCATAAATCACATTCTCTATACAATTTCAACATTTTTCAACTTCACTTTTGCTACTGTCTTTCATATTTTTTTTTTCCTGCTCAACAAATCTCTCTTCCTCAGCTCTCCTGAGACCCAGCTGCAGATCTGCTATAGGTTACCTTAACAGGAAGAAATCTGTGGATATAACTAGTTCTTCTTTTCTTTTACTGATACTTTACTATAAAATGGAATGCTGACCTTTAACCAATTTATTATGTTGATGCAAGATACACTAGATGGGCTCAGTTACATTGGTGATGGGCATACCACTGGAAATCCTGAAAGGCCAGATAAGCAATAACACTCAGCAATACCACTTAGATTTATATGCCGCTTCACGGTGCTTTACAGCCCTCTCTAAGCATTTTACAGAGTCAGCATATTGCCCCCAACAATCTGGGTCCTCATTTTACTGACCTTGGAAGGATGGAAGGCTGAGTCAACCTCGAGCCTGGTGAGACTCAAACTACCGGACAACTGGCAATTGGCAGAGATAGCCTGCAGTACTGCATTTTAATCATTGTACCACAACAGCGGGAACAGCTGTATCTTCCCCTGGAACCAATTCTTTTTTTTTTCAAATATATTTTTTATTTTTACTATATAAAGAAAGAGCAACAATTTCAATGTCTATATAAACAGCGTGTTGTCTGATTACAGTTAGTTTGAGCAATAGTCACCATCTTCATAATAATAATGTTCATTAGTAGTGATCATATAATAATATTTTCTCAACGTAATATTAATACTTAATTGTTAATACTAAATCATACTGATAACAAAGATATCATAATAAACCCTCATGGTAAAATTAACCATTTGCTTATAATTTTAAATGTTCTAACTTCTGTTTCTGTTATTTAATCATAGATAAAACATATCCCATGTTTCAAAATATTCCATATCTTCCTTCTCTTAATTTCAAGTGTTAATCTGGAGCCAATTCTTTACCATCACACTTTGCCTTATGATCTAATGATCATTTCATATATAATGCTTGGAGTGCACATTCAGTTCTTAGTTACTCCCTTAGAAGCAAAGCAATGCCATTCGTTTTTATTTCAATCAGACAAAATATACAGATTTATTTTGTCCCCAGCAAAAGAAAAAGAAAAGAGATTTCTTTTCAGCCACTTCTTAAACAAAAAGGATGCAAATTACCCATATTTTTCAGGCTATAAGATGCACCTAACTTTTGGGGAGGAAAGCAAGAAAAAAAATCTGCCTCTGCCTCCCCGCAATTTGCCTACATGCAGCAAACAGCAAATAGACTGTTCAGCTTCAGCACAGCCTGATTTAGCACGAGCAGCTGATTAGCAGTTGGATCTGCTTTCTGGAATACCGCCTATCAGCTGTTCCAGGCTGAGGGGATCACCACTGCCGCCTATCGCCACTTCCACGTGCCCCATTTTTGAGCTCTATGCGCCCCATTTTTGAGCTCCATGCGCCCCATTTTTGGCCCGTTCCAGGTGGCGGCGATGGGTGGTGGCAATTCCCACAGCCTGAGGAGGGGGAGTGTGCTTATACACCAAACAATATGGTAGCTGTGAGGACAAAAGTCAAAGAAAACAAACGATGAATTGAAAGATGGCATGCCCAGAAGTTCCTTATAGTCACATGTAAAGGTTTTTTTTTTCTGCTGAAATAAACAGGCAGAATGCAAAGAAAAAATTGCTGATCATCCAGGGGGAAAAGGAAGAAAAAAGAATAGGCCACCATTCTATACTAAGATAATACAAATCCCACAAAGCTGAATTACTGAGTTTGCCATATCTTTTTATTTTAGGCTAAGTGTATCTCTGCAGGCCTGCCTTTTGCAGATTGTCGGATACAGAAATCTGATTGCAGAGGTGGAAAAGCTGCGCCGAGAGCCCTATGACTCTGAAGAGGATCAGCATGAAGAAATGCTTCTGAAGGTATGTGCTGGAGCTATGCTCACAAGCGAGCTTTATCTCTTAAGAAGGCCTTGAATAAAGTTACACACTCAGAGTATTGATAAAAAGATTTAGCTATGTAGTTCTTCCTAAACTCATGGAGTGATAGGAGAGCTTCTAAACTGACTGGGAAGATTTTGCTTATTTAGCTTTCAAAGACTGTAGGCAACAATGTGGTATTGTTAAAATTAGTATAACCAAGATTATGAGAAATAGGGAAATAAAGGATAAAATGGGAAAAACCTGACTTTTGAGAGCATTAATATGGCCAATAAATCATTCTATTCTATTCTATTCTATTCTATTCTACTCTACTCTACTCTACTCTACTCTACTCTACTCTACTCTACTCTACTCTACTCTACTCTACTCTACTCTACTCTATCCCATCCCATCCCATCCCCATTCATTATGGTTTCCTCTATTTAAAAATCTCTCAGAAGAATACAATTTTTGATAGTAAAGAAACTCCAAGCTGATCAACTTTCACTGCCAGAAAGTTTTCTTTTAAAGGAAGCAACATAAAAAATTATTTAATTTATTAGTCTGGGCTAAATATGCTTTCGCAAAATAAATACCAATATTAAAGTCATTGCTCTAATGCCAGTAGACTTACTGACCAAATTCAGAGTGCTGATCATTACCTGTAAAGCCTTATCAATAGACCACCAGGATATATCCTGGACTAGAATTGGCTCTGCCAGGTCAGTTCAAAATTCTAGAGATAACCATCTGTGGATCCATTTCTTTGAGAGGGCAATAGTCAAGGCCTTTTCATTAGTACCCCCAACAGTTTGCAACATGCTACCACACAGCTACATTTGGCTCCATCCCTTCCTAAATTTCCTAAGGCCATTAAGAGAATTTTGGTCAGGTGCAAGAAATCAGGAGCCAGGATAGAGTTCAAAAGTACTGCAAGTTTATTTCATGTTACCTAGACATGAAATCTGATATCATGTTACCAAGAATCTGATCTACTAATGCTCAAGGCAAATTGGCACCAGACAAGAATCAACGGACTTCAAAGGTGACTAGACTTTTGTCTCTTACAAGGGGGTAGAGATTCCAAACTAATGATGCATTTGACCCTGCCCTCAGGCTCAGCCTAGACAGCTCCTACATCTCCTTTATCCCGCTGTGTCTTTGGCCTTGGAACAACTATAGAGAACCATTATTATGATATTCTATTTCTCTGTTTTATTCTTATTTTGTTTTATGTTATATTATTTTAATTTACATTAATTTACATTTTATTCTTACAGTCTTTTACATTACCTGGGGTCTCAGTTAATTGGGTGGTTTTCAAAGAAGCAAAAGAAGGCATGGAAGATGACTTGTGAGTCTCTTGTCATCTCACAATTAGATAACTACAATTCCACTTGCACTGGATTGACTTGAAGATGACTAAGAGGTTCCCATTGGCACGGATTGTGGCTGTCTGCCTGCCTTTAATTGGTTTAGCAGATTAACACCTATTTTGCAGCCAGTCCATTTGTTGCCACAAGCTCCTGGACACAGTTCAAATGCTGGTAATTAATAGCTTGAACAAAGTTCCAAAGTAAATGAAAACTTACCAAGTATACAGTTCTCTGAAACTGAAAACATTATAGTCTGGTATTCTAGCAACATTCTGGATCTGATTCTTAAGCCCTGGCTGAGGCATGAATACCCATGTTTTTGGGCCGCAAAGTCTCCACTATGACAGGCCCCCATATGCTCTTACAAAATTAGCATAAGGGAGGGGGAAAAAATCCCTTTATGGCTAATGCTGTTTACAGCCATTCTATGATTTGCAGCTTTGCCGAGAGGTTTGTGCCAAGCTAGAGAAAATAACGATGGAGACCTGATCAGGATTCTTGCACCATTTCTGAATTAAAGCAAATCAGATTTCCCAGGGGCCATGTTTGAAATGTTTGCAGTGTCAAGGAGAAAGCCTTGTTGATTTTTAGTTGGCACATCGCCCCAGGATCCTGCAACACCATGCATAACAATGAAGGCAAAGCCAATAAGGTCGGATTTTTTTAAAAAAAAAAAATCATTGCACGCAATGTGTTATAACAGACCTGTGATTTTCTTTTACTTCCAAAGCTGTGGAAATGCTTGAAACCTGATTCTCCTTTGGAAGCTCGGATTTCCAAGCAGTGGTGTGAAATTGGTTTCCAAGGTGATGATCCTAAAACAGATTTTAGAGGAATGGGGCTCCTGGGGTTGTATAACTTGCTGTAAGTATATTTTTGTTTCTTTCACATAATGAATTAAAAGGTACAGATTGTATTTTCTTTCTTTCTTTCTTTCTTTCTTTTGAAAAAATATCCAGCCTTTGTCAAGAAAACTATTCTTCAAACACTTGGTTAGACTAACCAAGTTCATTGCAACTATCTGTCCCTGTGTAGATGATAATTTCTTTAAATCAACACGACAGCACTTACAATGTAGGAAAACAGGGTTTAGTTTTTAAACACAACAATTTGTTGGGAGAAATATCCATCTGGTTCAGTTCCAAGGCGGGAGGAAGACACTGGAAACATGGAGGCTGATTGGAAAGATGGTTTAATGAAGCAGAGCCACATGGGTTCTGGGCAGCTGACCACCTGGAGTTGAGAATGAGGGGTTTTTATATCTTCTCTTGGGCTTTGAATTTGAGCTTCTTGTTTCTGTGCAAGAACATGTATTCTATTGGCTGCTGTCAGATTCCCATGGGGCTATGCAGGGGTTATAGCTGAGGTTGTCTGAGCTCCCAGGTTTGGTTGAAGCTTGGCTGATGCAATGTCCTTAGGGGATTGTGCCATGTGGTGAGCTCTGCTGCTAGATGGGTTAATCCTATTATGTCCAGGAGGGTCATGTCTTAATCCCATCACCCTGGAGCTGGATATCTTTTGTCTTGTAGATAGGCTGGCCCAGTCTTTCTTAATGGGCACCAAATATCTATTGGGGTCAAGGAGCTCCTTTCCGTCTTTAAAATATGTTCCTTCTTTTATCATCCAGGGAAATATAATATTCTGCCTCTTTTAATATTTCTCAAAATATTTCATTCTTGTAGGAGAGGGGTGGGTGCTAACTTTGTGCAAATTACAGTGTCAGCAGTTTTTTTTAATAGGCGTATCGAATCTCTGCCTTTTCCACCCATGGTACTCATATATAGTGATTTGATTCTTCAGTCGGTATACGTTCCCATATGTTTTTGGACAAGTGAAGCATACTTCTTGGTATACATTTGGTTAGATCAATGGTTCTCAATCTTTTCTTCACCATGGATCTCCTTAACATCTTTTTGTGGGCATGGACCTCCAAGACTTAATTCAAGACTTAAATCATAACGTTACTTCAAGCCTTCACGGATCCCCTGTGATGACATTGTAGCCCTCCCCCCCGGGGGCCCGCAGACCACAGGTCTGAGAATCACTAGAGATCATTTTTAACAGGACTGTACTTCATTTATTCCATTGTGTGTGGTGCTGCAGAAAGAAAAGGTCTCCGTTTTTTACACACACAAAATGGTTTGTCTATTCATTCTGTGAATATCCAGATGTTCCAGATGTTGAAATATATATATATATATACCTGACATGTGTATGTCTTTTTCCCTCTCCCTTCCAGATACTTTGCTGAGCATGATGGACCTGCAGCTCAGCAAATACTCCTAGACTCTCTTCAGCCCAAATATAGGTAATGTTTGAAGCTGGAATTAGCAACAGCATCTAATAAGTCATTTGAAAGATCAGTTTGCTTCTTTTTTCCCCCCTTGATGTTAAATACTCTGTTTTTCTTGCATTCTTTTACTTGGGGGGTTGGGGCCAGGGCGGGATAAAATGCCTTGCTTTGACATATTTATTTCATTAACAAATCATGAACATGAATCCACGTTTAGACTTTTTTTTTTACTTCTTTTCTTTTCTTTTTTCATCTTTCACAATCAAGGAAAATCACTAAAGAGGAAATAAGGTATATATACATATATTTCTTTTCTCTTTTATAAGCTTTGAACTAAAGTTTGGAAACAGCCCATAAAGGAGATCCAGAGGGATAAACTAAAACAAAATCTGGGAAGTTGGCTCCACTGAAAGTCAGACATTATATAAATTAATTACTATTGGTGGTAGTGGTGGTGGTCGCACAGCCAACCAGGTGTTTAGATTGGATTTGGTGTTTTTGTCCATCTATCGAGTCATTCCCATTTTGTGGAACAATGTTAAAAGTATAAAATCCCAGGATGTAAGCTGTTCCAAGTAAAGCTGCCTTTGCAGTTGACTAATGATGTCAATGCTGATGGTGTTCAAGTGGTGCTCCTGTTATTTTGGCATAGCCTTCCAAGATGCCTATTGTTAATATTATTAAAGACCCTGAAGGCTTCCTTTGCAAGAAGACCTTGGTGAGGGAGAAAGGAGTGATTGCATATTCTAGGTACAAATGAGGGCAAAGAAGAAAGTCAGGCACTAAAAAGAATCAAGAAAGAAAGGTTGAAAGAAAGAAATACGTTTTCCCTACCACAGATAAGGCTGAGGAGGATGAGATGATGGAAGTTTGTGTGTGTGTGTGTGTGTGTGTGTGTGTGTGTGTGTGTGTAAAAGTTTAAATATTCTGAAAATCTCTCAGATTAAAAAAAATGCAAAGTCTTATTTCTAAGAGGGCAGGTCTTCATCTAATAGATTTTAAGTTATAGAAAGGTATATTTTGCCTTAATCATATGAGAAACCTCTGCTTAGAAGTTTCAACATCATCAACATTCTTCTCTGTTTCAGGATTTTATTCATCTGTGAGGTTTGAGTAGATTCCATGGTCTCCTCTCATACCTGTTTGTAAGTCCCCTCAAGTGGGGATACTTTTTTTCAAGTCCTACGGTTGGGTTGACTTCTGGGGCACTTCCTGAGGATCAGATGAGAGTTAAACAGGAGAAGGGGTTTCTTCTTCTCTGTATGCTAGATCAGCAAGCTTTGGGCAGCAGGACATCATCAAAAGAACCTTCCCTATTGGTAGAAATAACAAAGGTTCATAGCGGGAAAGAGAATCCCTCAGATATTTACCTCAGATATCCCCACAACAACTACATTGCATTGTAACATATCAATTAATAATCCTATAGTATACTATATAGTTCCAATTCTTATTTTTGTAAAAAAAAAAAAGGCAATAGCTGAGAATGCTGGATTCAAAAATTATATTGAAGAAATGTATTGAATGTTGAATGTGATTTGTTAATTTCGCTTTCAAGGGAAAATGCTGGCCTATTTGTCTATTTTACAGGACAAATTAGATTTAGATTAGAAATCAGAATATACTCCTTTCTACCTAACAAGGCGAAATCATACTTCATCTTCCAAAAGACAAATAGGAGCTTCAAATCTTCCTATTATTCTGTCTGAATGTCTCTGTCCTAGAGATTTTAATTCAGAATTAGTTTTGCAGACATGCATGTAATCTCCAATAAAAAGCATCCATGAAGGGGGGGGGGGGGAGAGAGATTAGCTAGGTAGAGTACTCCAGTTGACCATGGGCATCTCATGACTTAAAAACAAACTGTCAGAAGAGAATATTTGTAGCTCAAGATTGAACGGTGAGGTCCTTGGTACTCTCTGAGCTTGATTGTTTTCTTGCAGACATTTCATTACCAAACTAGGTAATATAATCAGAGCTATTGATGATGTTACCTAGTTTGGTAATGAAATGTCTGAAAGAAAACAACCAAGTTCACAGAGCATCAAGGACCTTACAGTTCAATCCTGAGCGACAAATATTCTTGGAGGGTTATTGATGTTTAAAAGTTAAAGGGAATTGTATAATACAGTTCCTCTAATTGAAAGTTTAGTAATCTAGAAACAGAATAACAGAGTTGGAGGGATCTTGGAGTCTAACCTGCTGCTGAAGTACTACTGAGCATTTCTAATATTAACTCTAACTATCCAAAATATCTTAGTGTAGTTTCTACCATTTCGCCAATGACAAGCTTTTCTTTCTTCACTCCCAGTTACTTTTTCTTCCATGAAGGTGTTGAATAATTGTCATGCAAATTGTAATAATATAATCATCATTCTCCATCTTAGTGCCCCTCCTTTCCCCCCTCCCCCCGGTAATCCAGAGAAAATCATTACATTACAGTCTATCTATAAGATCTGTAACTGGGTTTATTTTCCTTTTAGGCAGGTTAAGATGGGGGTGGGGAGTAAAATAGATTTGAAATCACTCCTTTCTCTTTTAACAATCTTCTCACAGAAGAAGCCTCCTGAGATGCAGCCTATCTTGCTTGAGGACTTAAGGCAGCTTGGTGACCCACTGGGGGGAGGGGAGGGGAGAACCGGGCTGAGTGATTGACAGTTGAGCTCCCGTGGCCCGGTTGTGAATAGGCCACAGTTTAGTAGTGGGCCGTGACCCAGGGGTTGGGAACCCCTGATTTAAGGGATTACGGGTTATTTGTCCATTTTTTTTCTCTATTTTTAATGATACTGAGAACTGCGATTTCCCATCCAGATTTAGGGGAATTTACTTTTCAAAATCAGATGAATACATTATCAGGAATGTGGGACATCACATGTAAACTAGTTTTCAGATATTTTAAAAACAATTCCATATGATGGCAATGCATTTTCCTCTTTTCTCCTTCCAATAAGAAAATGTTATTTTTCTCTTACTTTTTCAAGTGATTTGTCTTACCAGCCTTAGGCTGCAGTCAGACTTGCAAATATGTGGAAAGAAATATAGAACACTTACATTTTCCCCCTCTCCTTAGTGTACTCTAATTTTAGGCTGCCTGAAGAATCAGTGTCTCTGACACAGAGAGGATCAGTCTCAGAAACATTTTAACACGGAGGAGTATATTATACTGATAGGTTTATAAGACAGACAAGTTAAATTGGCTTCAGAGATAAACAATTTAAAAGCCCAATTCAAAAGACAGAATCAAATGCTAGCCACCTGATTAGCTTTTCCATTGAGGTGGCCTACTGTAGGGAGAAAACCGTTTTTCATTCGTAAACCATTCCTTTATTTAACTTTTTCAGCAAATATAGCAAGACTGAGTGGGAGAAGAAAAAGTTTGATAAAGCTATTGGGTAAGTGCCGCATACCAAACGAGAAAGCTCATTAGAGTCATTCTCATTTGCTGATAATTTTGTAATTAAATCCCTGCTCACCCTGCTTTCCATAAAATTATAGAAGGAGATTTCTTTATCTTCCAGAAATACAGTTCGTTTTTTGAAGGCATTGATGAGAGAAGATGTGCAATGGGATAAGAACACTATTTAGGTGTTGATTTTAATAAGCTCCATGCTGCCTGCCATTGGGGAGTGAGGATAGTCTAGTGGTTAGTTCCCATGGTGGACTGGAACAAATTCAGGATTGATTGGTTGGTTGATTATGTGCCATCAAGTTATTGACTCTTAGGATGTGCACAAGGGTGGTATGTACCCTGCCTTCCGCGCATGTGCTTTGCTGGCGCATGCGTCTGGCCTCAAAAATGTGCCTAAATAGGATGGCATAGAGCCGGGATTGGGGTGGGGGGGAACCTCCCGCAATTTCCACTACCGAACCGGTCCAAACCGGCTGAATACCACCTATGGATCTGCATAAATATTTCTCCATGATTGTATCTCCCCATGATGATGTGGAAGGTCATTCAGGTCTTCTGATATTGCACTCATCCCCACTGTAGCTGATTTCATGTACCTTCTTGATGGTCACTTTCCTCTTCCGCCTTTCCTACAATTAGAGCCTTTTCCAGAGAATTAGGTCTTTGCATAATATGTCCAGAGTTAGATAATTTAAGTGAAGACATTTTTGCCTAAATTGAGAACTTTGGGTTGATTTGTTTGACAAACTACTGGTTTTCTTGGCTATCTTCAGTATTCTTAACTCCTGTAAATAAACAGGATTAAATGTAAATAAACCTGTATTAAATAAACCGAACAAGTGACAACTGTTGCAGTCATTCATTACCCATCTATAATTCACCTTTTCTTAAGGCGTATTTCTTTGTACTTTGTACAAGTAGCTCTTGACTTACAACCAGGGTTGGGCTCAGAACTTATCCCACTAAGTAATGCATTTTTAAGCAAGTTGCACCCAATTTTATTTTATACCATGGTCATTGAGTGAATCATTGTGGTTATTATGTTAATCCAGCTTCCCACCCCACCCCCACTGACTTTGCTTGTCAAAACCCCCTGAACAGGCTGCAGATGGTGATCACATGAACTCGTGATGCTGCAACCATATAAATACATGGCTGGTTGCCAAGCTCTCAAATTTGGATATATGACTGCAAAGATGCTGCAGTGTTCATAAATGAGAGGACTGGTTGTAAGTCCATTTTTTCAGCACAGTCATAACTGCAGTTGTTAAATGAATGGTTGTAAGTTGAGGACTACCTGTATGTTCTTTGCCAATCCTGCTGTGATATTGGGGGGGGGGGGGAAGTGTGAGACAGGAAGTAGACATTCAGCAAAAGATGGCAAATTCAGACTTTCGTAATGGCATGCAATTGAAGCTGAAAAAAGAAACCATTTGGATAGAGAGAAATGACTCTGGGTTTTCTAGCCGTCATAGTTCCATCCACTTCAGTTTCATTCCTTGCAGTCTCATTTCTATATTTCTTGCAGATATTCCTTTGCTATTGTTGGCATCAACATAACAGAACTTGCATACAACCTGCTTGTGAGCGGTGCTCTGAAGACACATTTCTACAACGTTGCTCCAGAAGCGCCAACGTTAGCCCATTTCCAGCAAACATTTTGTGAGTATTTGTGTGTGTGTGTGGGGGGGGGGAGATTTATCTGTGTAAGAGAGAATGATTGCACTTGTGTATGCATGCATGTGCACAATTTTTCTTCAATTCACAAGGGATCAATTGCACAAAATGTTGCATTCCCATGAATGAAATATATTAAAACTAATATTAGGTTCTTAGAATGACCAATATTTGGCAGGAATAGATCTGTTTCAGGAAAAATAAGCCAATTTGCTTTATGCAAAATCTCATAAAAAATGAACATTTCCCCCATGTTGGCTAAAATTGACTTGTCTTCCCCCCCTCCAAAAAGAACCACCCCAGTCTTGAAATGTCCCCCAGATCCCACTTTTCTGTGTATTGTTTGATGATTAAATCCTTTGTGAGTGTTGGGGAATTTTTAACATTATTCAGGACGACTTGCCTAAATGTGACATTAAGACAACACGTTGTTATGATTTGCCAAGGCCAGCAGATGGTGCTGTTTTATTTCTGCCACTATCAAATACTCATTTTTAACTCTTGCCTTCCAGTTCTGCCCCTTCCTTACTCTTTCTATAATAACATGGACTTTGGCTGCCTCAGGATTTCAACATATCGCAGAATTCCTTTGTTGTTTCAGCTCAAGCTGTGGTAGCTTCCATTCACTAAGCAAAGCTGGGTTTCAAGAGAAAGAAGTCATGCATTTCAGATCTTTTTTTCAAAATGTCTCCTTGGTCTTGGTCCAATGTACCTTTTGACTAATGTCAAGTACACTAATGTTGCTTTGCAGTAATCAGGTCAAATTCTGACTAATTTTGCATTCCCACTGGCTTTTATTGCGTTTTCCTGTGTGAAGCTTAGCCATCACCAGTAACAACTGAAGAAGAATTTTCGGTTCTCCCAATTTCTATTTACGCGTATTTTTTGGAGTATAAGACGCACCTACCTTTTTTTGGTGAGGAAAACAAGAAAAAGAAATGTGCCTCTGCCTCCCAGCAATTTTGCCTCATTGCAGCAAAGAACAAACAGCCTGCTTCACTTTCATTTTCGTTTTCAGCATAGCTTGATTAGCACAAGAAAAAAAAATCTCCCTGCAATTTAATTCCTTGCTGCAAGCAGCAGAGGCCAGCACAGCAAGCAATGGCAGTTGCTGCAGCCTGAAACAGCTGAGGGTCGGGACAATTAACTTGTGCCAATTAGGCTGTGCTGAAGCTAAAGGGGCTGTTTCTGCTTGCTGCAAGGTGGTAAATTGATGGGAGGCAGAGGCCAAAGGGTGGGGGCCAGTGGGTGGGCGCGGCTACATTCGGTATATAAGATGCACCCAACTTTTCACCCCCTTTTAGGAAGGAAAAAGGTGCGTCTTATACTCCAAAAAATACTGTATCTAAAATTGCTAAATACGAAGGGTTGATGCATACAGTGCTTTCAAAATGGAACATGCGTATAGGTCAGTGATGGCAAACCTTTTTGGCACCGAGTTCCCAAACTGGAATGCGCGTGCACATAAGTGCACATGTGCATGCCGGAAATCTGAAGACCAGCTGGCCAGTGCACATAAGCACGCTGACCATCTGATCTTTTGGCTTCCGGCACTCCGGCGTGCTGAAGACCAGCTAGCAATGGTGCACCTGCCCACAGAGAGGGCTCTGCATGGCATCACTGGCACGAGTGCCATAGGTTCGCCATGACGGGTATAATTGAGCCTGACATGGTTGCAAGTCATGATGGTCATTAAGCAGGTCACCATAGGACTGAGCCTGATTTTACAATCCTTTTTTTTTTTTTTTGCAGCAAAATGCCATGGTCATTAAATGAATATTGCTGCTGTAAAGTGAACCCATGGCTCACTCTGAAGCATCATTCATTCATTCATTCAATCAATTTCTGTAGCCGCCCAACGTAACCAAGTGACTCTGGGAGGCTTTTTGCCAGAAATCACAAGTAAACACCAGCAAAAAGTCATAAATCATGGTTATGGAATGTCAGGACATTGCATATAGCTGCAAATACAGGCCAGATGCCAAGCACCCAAAATATGGTCATGTGACTGTGTGGGGGCCTGGCTATCAGAACTGTGAATCTGGATTATAAATAGATTTGGGGGGATCTAACAGAACTTCAAATAGTCATTAAGTGATGGATCAAATCAAGAACTACTAATTATAAACCTGCCCAAAGTGTGTGTGTGTGTGTGTGTGTGTGTGTGTCTCAGTGCTGGCTGGGGAATTCTGGAAGTTAAAGTCCAAACATCTTCAAGTTACCAAGGTTGAGAAACACCAATTTCTATACTGTAATATATTTTGGGACCTCTTGATCTCTTGGAAGAACTATTGGTTCAATATTTATATTTCATTTTTCCTGATTGAAATGGCTGCCATACCTGAACTGAAAATTCCAGTGCACAACAGTTCTCCATTGGCTACATTTTTCATTCATCTCCTTGGTTTTATACTGTTTACTCAAAATATGCTCTTTGGCTACTTTGGGAGGCTGTTTACATTGCTAGTTTGAAACAGATTCTGCTAGGAAAAAAAAAAAACATTTGAAAGGATAACATCGCTAGTTTCAAGTTTTGGAGGTTTTCTGTTTATTGCTATTTGAATAAAGCTGGGGAACACCTTTGCAAACATACTTTGAGAAAAAAACACAGGCTTTTCCCCCCTAGCCACATGTTACCAGAAACTAAAAAATTTAAATTAATCCTTGTAACTTCTGAGTTTTTGCTCTGCCAGAATTCCAACCGCAGGCTTCTATTTCATTTTTTCCAAGTTTATATGCTTGGATTATAGGTTTAAAATGATGGTTTAAAACAATAACTTACCTCACTAGTTACAGTAACAGAGTTGGAAGGGACCTTTGAGGTCATCTAGTCCAATCTCCTGCTCACGCAGGAGACCTCTACTAGGGATTTGAACCACCGAACTGCCAATCTTTCTGATCAACAAGCTCGGTGTCTTAACCAATGAACCTAGTTAAGCTGTTTGGATTTGGGTTTGTTCTTACCTAGAAAAATTGCACTGAAGAAACAAGTCAAGGCCTTTTGGGGAGAGAGTGATGATAAGGAAAAACATTTTTCTTGGGATGAAGCACAATACCATACCTTTGATAAAAAAAAACAGTCTGTGGAAGAACTCAGTCATCCAGGTCATGGTTGTCCCAAAAGTGCTTTTTTTTTTTTTTTCAAGAGGCAATTGGACTTTCTGGTTTTTCTTTGAAGACAATTTTGCTTCTCATCCAAGAAACTGAAAGAGCTTCAGAGCTGAAGAAGCTTCTTGGGTGAGAAGCGAAACGTCTTCAAAGACGTTTTTGTTCTTTTTTAAACATGGTAAATAATAATAAAGATTATTTTTATAAAAAAGAAAAAGAAAGAAAAACCAGAAGGTCCAGTTGCCTCTAGAAAAAAGAAAAGCACCTTTGGGACTTTGATAAAACGAAAAGGGGGCACCTGGAAAAGGTGAAAAAGTAATCACGTGCACTAAGAGCCTCGGTGGTGCACTTAGCTAGTGTACTGCTAAATGTTTCCACTTAGCTCCATCTGCCTGCAATTAGTGCAAGTTCGAATGTCACCGGGCTCAAGGTTGACTCAGCCTTCCATCCTTTCCAGGTAGGTAAACTGAGGACCTAGATTGTTGGGGGCAATAAGCTGACTTTGTAAAAATGCCACTGGGGGGAG
>JANHFM010005618.1:58567-75276 GCA_032468115.1 Grayia smithii | reverse complement strand
CTTCCTTCCTTCCTTCCTAGGCTCTTCGGCCAAGTGCAGCAAGTCTCCCTCCCCCGCCACCAGCGCCGGCCTTACCTTCTAATTTTCCCCAAGGAAAGGCAGTGGCAGCAGACGGTAGCAGCAGCCTTGGCACGAGAGGGCAGTGGCGAGGGTGAAGCCGGCCTGGCAAGCTGAGCACCAACCCCCATCCCCACATGGCAATGGCAGCAGATTCGAAAACTGGTAGGTGGGGAGGGGGCCGCCCAGCCTGGCAAGCTTCTGGAGGACCAGTTTGGGGGCGTGACCAGCCGAAAACCAACTTCTGCACATGTGCCATGCCACGAAGTTTTAACTTTGTGAAAGAGCCACACTCAAGAGGCCAAAGAGCCACTTGTGGCTCACGAGCTGCGGTTTGCCGACCACTGTTAGGAGGAATGACCACTGTTAGGAGGAACGAAAGAACATCTATATTGATCTTTTCATCTTATGCTCACTATCTCTTTAAATACATTTTGGAATTTAACACCTATTATTTTCCTGAAACTATTCCATCAACGTAACATATCATGAATAATTACTGGAATCGGTGAATCTATTTTTATATATATAATGGTGAAAAATGTCATAATCTCCCATTACATATTTTATCCATCTTGCTTGTACTACCCATATAAGTATTAAAACAAAGTAAGGCAAAAAAGCATTTTAGCAGCTGGTGAAGATCAAAGTTATTAAATGTTATCAAATGCAGTATTTCAGCAAAATAAATGGATCAGACCTGCCATTTCAATGTTCTTAATTTCTAGATTTTATTTATTTATCTATACCTACACAGTCTATTTGGGAACTGACCAGATTCAGGAATGTCTCACAGGGTTTCTGCATAATCTGCTTTAAGCTATTTTTATATTTTCTTTTATATTCCCTTTAAAATAAAAATAACCAGAGTGAATAATAATAAATTAAAAACAAATAATAATAAAACAGGTGAATTAGCAAAATAAAAGTCAGCATAAATTGAATTCAATAATTCAGATAGTGAAAACACAGAAAAAAATTCATTGCCAGAAAGTAATTAATATAGGAACCAAGGCATGTGGGGAGGAGAAATAAATTTGATTACAATGAAATAAAAGTTCCTCTATTCGTTAACTATAAATTCATTTACCTAATCAAACTATCCAAGCGAACATAAAATAACTTCAGTCTCATAAAATTGTTCTTAACAAACCCATGCTGACTTTTTCCCCATCATAGCACTATGCTTGGAAGGTGTTTACAGCTCAACCTTATGATCTGCTCTAGAATTTTCCCAGAAATAAATAGAAGACTATTGGTCTACAGTTCCTGGAACCTTCCTTTTTCACCTTTTGGAAGGCAGGATCAATTTATCCAAGCCAATTTTCTGTTTTGCCCATTTTCTAGAATTTCTCAAAGATTATTTAAAAAGATTTAGTCAGGCCATCAGAAAGCCCAGGAAACATCACTTCCTTTCCCACTTATATTAACTCAGATTTAATCACCAATGCCACCAAATTCATTCCCTTTGATTTCATGCAGAGATAGATATTTTAGCCTACAGTACAACTCCTTACTGTTGCTTTTGCTGCTTTTGAATAAGTTGTAGCCTTCAGTTGCTATATTCCAATTATGGGAATCATTCCATCAGATCTCAGTCACACTTATTCAATAATCCCTCAGATAATGAAGACTATGACCTTTACAGGAATGTTGTTTATGGTTTATTACTGATTTTAAAAAGCTTAATTTAATTATTTTTCCAGCTATTCCTGTATCTTTGTTACTATTCCTACTCTTTGTACAGTTCTGAGGTTTTGCCTTCATTTCTCACATGATTCAATTTAAGTCCTTCCTGATTAAATTCAACATGTTTTGGTTAATCACATTCCACAATTTTGGTGAGAAGGAATCTATCCCTTACCAACTGTCCATCATACAGGTAACATAGCTATGAGTCCAAAATAAAATTTCTTTTTCAGCAATTTCAAAGCCACTGATTCTCCTGCATTATCATTCTTTCCTTTCCATTTCTTTCATGGATGAAAATAGCCCACCCACGTTCTTCAGCTTCATTCCTAGTTTCAAGGTCCAACTGATGTACTTATAGCTGCTCGTTATGTTAAGATGTAAACCATGATTTTAAATCAATAATAGCCGAGTTCATACAATATTTTAAGGTAAAGACAAATAAGCACATAATCGCTTATCTGTGTGTTTAAATGGAATGGAATGGAATGGAACTATGCTGTAAAAATTAGTACTCTGTTATTTTAAATTCAATAAGTATAAGTTATATGTCCCATTTATCAAATAGATGTAAAGTATTAGGCACTGAAAAAGGTCATCTTAAAATTCATACTGTACAGGTAAAAATTTGCTCTTTTCACACTTGTGACCGCTGCAGCATCCCCATGGTCATGGGATTTACATTCGAATGCTTGACAACCGATTCATATTTATGACAGTTGCAATATCCCAGGGTCATGTGATCACCTTCTGTGATCTTCTGACGACTAAAGTCAATGGAGAATCCAGATTCACTTATCAACTGTGTTACTAACAACTGCAGTGATTCACTGAACAAATGTGGCAACAAAAGTCATAAAATGGGGCAAAACTCAGTTAACAATTTTCTCACTTAGCAACCTAAATTTTGGCTCTAAGTCAAGAACTATTTGTATTAAACTAATGCAAGTCAGTGAGGAGTCTAAAATACAATGTCTAGAAACAACATAGAAGTCACAGAACCTCTTCAATTTTCAAAACAATACATTTCAGTAAACACTACACTTTTAAAAAAATTTAAAAGAAGATTATTAAAGTATGACATAATTAGATCCATTGCATTTGGCTGCTTTGAGATGTTGATACCATTAAATTAACTGAATAAATTATCAACCTTGCAAGGCTTAAAAAAATAAAATTTAAATACTCTAGTCTACTGAAGACTAGACAATAGATGCAATTTACGTCTTACAGAAGTGCTTATTTTGTGTGTGTGTGTGTGTGTGTGTGTGTGTGTGTTCCCTTCTCACCACTCTACAGGTGATTTGTATCTTCCTCAATTTCAGGTCCTCTATCAAAGGTCTGGGAAGGTTCTGTGTAAGCTCTTAGCTGTTCTTAGCATAGCACTCTTCCTGACAGTCAGCTCTGATTCTGTTCCTGGGAATGATCTGAATTTAGACGTCACTGCCCTGAATGCTCCTGCCTCTACTGGGACCACCTTGGCCTTTACTTTATACACACACAATGGCAACACAATAATATGCTTTTTCAACTGCAGACTATTGTGCTGGTAAGCATTATCCTCTACAGCTGTAATGAACACATTAATGATGTTGTCAGACAAAGTTAGTCATTGAAGCTGAAGTTAGAAGACATTTTGATTTTCATTTGTTATAAAATCTTACCAGCTGAAGGCCAGATGAAGTGAAAATCAATGAACTGCCCTTTATACAATAGGCATTTTCTCTTATGTTGTGACTTGTCAGCATCTGAGAAACATTTCCATTAAACCCACGATTTCTGGGTACATATTATATGAGAACAAAATACACCCCCACCGGCATAACTACTTTATTTGTGCAGATTTTTCTGCATTTCTATAGCCTCATTTCAAGCAAGCTAGCAGAGCAATGTAGACAAAAGGCCTGCATTATTTTCCACATTTCTCATAAAAAAAAATTTCTGACAATTATCAAGTGCATAAGATAGCAGTATTTCTAGTCACCATGGCAGAAAAGCAAACATACTATGGAAAGTCAAATCCTTGATTTTCATAACATTCTTTTCACATTTTTAGAAAGAAATTGATTTTACACATTAAAATTTCATAAGAATTTTACTTGACAGCTGGCATGACTCATTTGTACTCAATTTCACATGAAATAGTTTCAAAATGAGCATAAATATGAAACAATCACAGATGGAAAGCACGGACTGTCAAAACCAGTTAGGAAAAATGGTATAATTTTTTTTAACATACTTCTCCAGCAACTTGGCTTTTCTTCAAAAATAGAATCATCCTTAACTTGGAAGGTGATCACTGATTTAGATTTGGCATCTTAGGATGCTCAGGATTTTTAAATGGTAAATAAGACTTCGTAAGTATATAGACCTTTTATCTGTTTGTCACTTTTTCAGATTATCTAGCAAAAATATATGGCTAATATACTGTGTTTAAAGCAAATAAAATAAAGTTTAAAGTTTCTTATAAACAGTTAAGTTAGGCAGGATGGAAACCTTTCACTAAAAACAAATGACTATGATGTCCCCCACATACATGTTTTGCAATATATTTTATGGAGTGAAGTAAAATTATATAAAGCTTCTTACTTTATTCTGGATGAGATTATGTATTTAATCATCAGTACTGGAATTCTTAACAGCATATTAACAACTATGCAGAAGCTTTTAAGCAATATGTTCTATGCAGTAACCTGCCTTTAAAGACAAATCAACAACTTCCTATCTAAATTATGCTTTTCAACAAGCAGAAAAGTAGATTTCTTCATTTTGGAATCTTTCTCTATATAGAAAGTTTTTCCAGAGAAGTTAAGGAAAAGCAGAAGAAAGACATCCACTCTGTGCAGAAACAACACTTCCGGCACAAACCAACACTGCCTGTCAGGACAAACAATCTGCCTATGAAGGCTGGTATCACCAGGGTTTCTACATATTTCCGGAAACAGGTTGTATTGCCTACAGAAAGAAAAGGCAGAATTATGCCTGGGCCCAAGTGGAAAGGAAGTGAAACTATGGCACTTTTCTGCTCTCCCGAACACGTGCCATTGCAGAGAGAGAGAGAGAGAGTGTGTGTGTGTGTGTGTGTTGATGCATATGTGCATGTTTATGCGTGTGTAGTAAGTAGATTGAGCTAGATTGCTCCTCATAAAAATAAAATACAAGATCAAGAAAGACTTCCTAAAAATTGTCCATCAAAAGGAAAACTGTCCACCTATTCCCCACCACTACCACAAAATAAGTTTGATGCCAAAACTATTTCATGCTAAACCCAGTCAGTGCTGTAAAGTGTGGAACCCCGCACCCACACACTGTGAAACGACCCCTCCCCATCCACACACACACACATCCAAACCCCCACCGACCATTGCTCAGAGCCTTCTCCAAACATACCCTCCAGGTTCAAGACACCGGTGTCTGTGGATTATACAACGGGTAAGCTCAACACAACCAGACGACACCGCTTCCACTGGGCACAAAGACATTTGTGCAAGCAACACCATGCAGCACACACGGCAAATATGCAATCCTTCCACCTCGGCCCGTCATATTTCCCAAACTTTGGGACACGGACACACACACACAAAGAAGATTCAGCGCATTGGAAAGAAGTGCACAGGAAGCCCTTTCCCGCCACCTATTCGCCGTCCGGGTTTCTCCGGGAGCCCCTCTCTCGCGGAACAGCCCTTTGCATGCACACACACACACACACAAAATTGGGAAGGGGGAGCGTTACCCCGCATTATTACCCCCGGAGGGAAACGGCACGACCCAGAGTAAAAGGAGGGGCGAAAAGAGCCAGGCTACGAGGAAGTCCGTCCGATGCTCCTTCCATCCCCCTCAATTAAGCGACGAGGGCACCACGGGGGAGCATCGCCGTGCTGGGAAGCGCTCCTCCTCAGTCGAAAGAGCCCCTTCTCACCGGAAATCGGAGCCCCGGGCTGTCGCAGCTCCGCTCTCCTGGCTCCGGCGCGGCGTTTTGTGGAGTAGCAGCCGCAGCTTCCTTCTCCTCTCGCTCCGCCCCTCACCCGTTCCGCCTTTTCTCCAGCTGCGGCTCGGGCTGGAAGCTCCACCCCTCATCCCTACCCCCACTCCCACCCCCCAGCCGCAGGGGACCGAGAAGCGCCGCGTCACAGGTCCCCGTCACGTGGTGGGGAAGGAGGAAGGGAAGCGAGGGTTGGGGGGCGTGAAATTGGCGCGAAAAACTAAACCGGGGGATGGAATACCGCGTTTACCCCTCACAAAAGCCGACCTCTCGAACGCGGCCGATAGCGCGCGCACGCGTACCGAGCCACCTCTTTCGCATTTTGCTCGCCTCAGACGGGAAGCCGCTTTTATTGAGCCCCATGTCCTCCTAAAGCAGTGTTTCTCAATCTTGGCCACTGGAAGATGTGTGGACTTCAACTCCCAGAATTCCCCAGCCAGCTCGTAGCTTTGTAAACTGAGTCCATCCACTTGGCTGCTGGTCTTCCTCTTCTTTTGTCTTTTCTATTTTCTTCGAAGAGCACATTATTTCTTTGCATGAGGTGAATAATTTGTGCCTGGAGGGAGGATTTTGGATTGGTTTGTTCCTTGATCCATTGCCTTTATTTTCTTGAGTGCCCATGGTGATCTCCGGTGTCTTTCTCCAACACCAACGTTCAATGCGCCAAGCCATAAAATCATGCTTTTGTGAACCGGTTCCTTATTTGATTGAGGCTAAAGCCCTTGGTGACCTTAGTCTCTCATCCCCAACTTGAGAGGAAGCTAAAGTTACAAGTGGACCATTCAGTGGCCATTTGAACTTGTGATGGTGCTGAATGAGTGACACTTAATGACCTCAAGAATTCCAGCTGTTGTGAGCTTTGCCAGCTTTTGACAGTCAGTGGGGAAGCCTCAGGAGGTCACAAATGGTAGCTGCATGACGTCCTCACTTAACATCAGCTTGGATTCAATTAACAATGAAACCGGAAATGTTGGAACTGCTTTTGCTAAGTGGTGAAGTCATATAACATCATGCTTTATGACAGGGATGATGAAAGTTGCAATTACCCTTGTTTTGTAGCAATGTAATTCTAAGGATACATATTTATTAACTAAACCCCATTCATTTATTAATGCACATTTACCAGAGTCCTTCAATTTCTACTAAATATATAACTGGGAAATTGTACACAATATATGAATACAAGAGAGAGGATGAATGGGCCATGTCCAAACATGCACATATGATTTATAGTAGAGAAAACAAGAAATTTTAGATAGTGACTTTATGAAGGAATGGTGATGACCCACCTCTCACAAGTCTGGAGTTGTCCAATATATTCTACAGAATTTTATAATCAAAAGAGATTTGACTTGATGCCTGAGGATATATAATATGAAACTTTCAAGAGGTTATTCATGCATGTTATGACAATCCTATGCAAAAAGGTTTACTTAGAAACAAATGTCACAGATTTAACATTGTATTAAAATGTGATTTGTTTTTTGGAGTAGGAAGACATGTGACCCACTTGCCATAGTAATATGTGTGAGCTAGGCCATAATAGTTTAAACACAGTACTATATAATATGTTCTGGATTAATAATATGTTGAATGCAGTTATCCTACAAATGTTTACTTAGGATTAAATCCATTGGATACACCAGAATCTCTAATTTTACAGCATGCACTTTTAGGCTTCCTTTAAATTTAATGGGACTCCTTCTCAGTAAACATAGGGTTTATTTCAATATCTCGAAAACTCATCTTTCCAATTCCATTCCAAGAACAACCCTGTGAGGCAGGGTATCCAGGAGAAAATTACCTGGTCAACGATACCTATATCTAGTGAGTTTATATAGCTGAGTATGGACTTAAAACTGGGGATGCTACATTCCTAGTACAACATCACAATATTAACTTTAAATAACCCTCATTAATTACAGTTGAGGTATTTATATAGTAAGGTCCTAATTATGAATTCTCAAATATAGGCTCAGATTTCACAGTGTAATCCCCCAAATTAATGAATGGGACTAGGATAACTCATCTGTATTTATTTCTTTATAAACAGGAACTCAATTTGTTCCTTTGGTTCTTACAGTCAAGGATTCATAGGAGGAAGCTTTCTGCCTGGAGTCATATATGGTCAATTACCCAAATCCTCTGGTATATTTGCCTTTATTTTTCATGTCACTCTGTCATTTGCCTTGTTCCACCTCATGTTGCTATCTACACAGCTGAGCACTCATGTAACTCCCACTCTTCACATATGGCTTTCAACTCCCCTTTGCACTGAGGAACAAAGAAAGGAAGTGGATATGGCTCAGCAAAGATGGCTCTCTCAGTTTGAGGAACAGAATATCCCTGACAACACAAGTTGAATATGTCCTTCCTTTCTTTTCCTTCATGCACCTCCCACCGGCTAGCAACAATCTCTGTGTAATTTGTCTAAAAGAACCTGATTTCCAAACACTAACATTCTCTTATTTTTCACCTCATTCTCTCCTTTTCTCATTAAATTTCCTCCTACTCACATTCTTTACTCCAACAAATTATCTGACCTGTTAACTCCTCGGCAAGCTGCATCACCCTGGAGCCAAAGGGCATGAAATAAACTTTCTCATGCATACATCCAAAAAAGATTTATTAACTATTCTCAGGTAATTCTTTCTAACCCTCAATCTAGCCAGCATCTGGTTCTGATTCGTATCATTAAGTGATTTGGAGTGGACTATCCATGTTCTTTTCATTTCTTATTTTCAGTAAGTTTCAGCATCTTGATTTGTCATGATTGTCATTCAAGGACAGAAGGATACATAATCCACTGAGGATGAGAGCTGTTCCTTTAAAAAAGGATTGCCAAGGAAAGATAATACTGTTGTTTGTTTGTTAGTATGAAAGAATGCTTGTGAAAATAAAGGAAAATATTCAATGTGAGAATCATAGGAGCATCTCTTAGTTTGTAAGGACAGGTACCATGAAGGCAGGAGCTGTGTTATGGCAGGCTATCAGTCCAAATGGAACCTATTTTGGATTCTCTAGGATTATTCACAGATTATTTCTCCCAAATTGTTGATATAAATCAGATTTATTCTGAACTGCAAAAGATGAGGTTCAACAATGAAAAGATATAGGAGGTGCACTGAGAGTAGAATTTGTTCTTGGTGCTTAAGGGAAGCATATTAGCTTACATTAAATGTTTTATTCCCTCTTGTTTAGCAGTCTGAAATCTGTTTGATATCTTGATTGTTAAACAAGTAGTTTATTTAAATAAGCCATTGAAACCTGATGCAGTTCAAGTAAAACTTTTACTTGGCAGCTAATTTATATTCTATTTATCCACATATATTAAGAGTGTAAACATAAACATTATGTTTTTGACAAGACGCCAAACAATGTAGTTAGTTCTCCATAATTAATACAGTATATTTCACATTAAATTAATCCTTTCAGACTGAATCCTGATTCATTTAAATCCTTTGTATATCAGTATACTAATCAGTATAAAATCCTTAGACAGCAAACCTCACAGTCCCTTGTATGGATGATGCCATCTGGTTGGATAATGAAATGTCTTCAAGCAAACAATCAAGCTGAAAGCACCAAAAATTCTACTGTATCAACTAATTTCAGCAGATTGGATCAGCTTTAAAGAACTATTGCTTTTACTTGTTTTTACTATTTACTATTTCTTCAGTAAATGATGAGAACAAGAGTTACAGACTGGGCTGATAGGAATCCTTTTATGTGTATTGCAGAGATATGATTTATTTATTATTTATTCATTTTATTTATATGCCATCCTTCTCCCGAAGGACTCGGGGCGGCTCACAATACATAAAAACAGAAGACAATAATAAATTAAGTTAATATTAAAACAATATTTTTAATAATATTAAAATAATTTAAAATAATTTAGAACAAACAAAATTAAAAACTGGATCAAGTTAGCCGATCTGTTGAAATAGCCACGTCTTCAGGTTGTGATGGAAGGAGCAGAGGTCAGGGGCAGTCCGGAGGTCGGTGGGTAACCCATTACAGAGGGTCAGTGTGCCCACAGTGTGCCCACAGAGAACGCTCTCGCTCTGGGCACCGCTAGCCGACATTGTCTGGCCGATGGCACCCTGAGAAAGGCAGCCCTATGTGAGCGCACAGGGCAGTGGGATGAAGGCAGAAGGTGGTTCTGCAAGTACCCTGGGCCGATGCCATGTAGGGCTTTATAGGTGAGTACCAGCACCTTGAAGCGGATCCGAGGGACCACTGGTGACCTCACCGCAGGGGAGGTGTTACATGGGAGTAACAGGAAGCTCCCGTAACCACCTGCATGGCCGCATTCTGGACCAGCTGGAGCCTCCAGGTGCACCTCAAGGGTAGCCCCATGTAGAGGGCATTGCAGTAGTCTAATCAAGAAGTAACCAGGGCCTGAGTGTGGAGGGCATCTCGGTCTAGGAAAGGGTGCAACTGGTGCACCAGGCAAACCTGGGCAAAAGCCCCCCTGGTCACGGCCATCAAATGATCTTCTAAAGACAGCCGTGAATCCAGGAGGATGCCTAAGATATGAAGACTATTAGAGCTGGGCACCTCCAGTTTCAAAAGAATGGCTGTTCAGTGTGGAAAGATGAAAAATGCTTTCAGCCCCTTCTTAATAGCAATAATAGTTGTAAGAAAATCTTGCTTCCATGTAAGAAGGCCAACAGTCTGATCCTCTTGGCTTCTGGAGTTAGCCTTATATTATTTATACATGTTTTTCTCTAAAGTACAAACATGAGCCATACATCTGCTTATTTCTCCAAATCACCTTTTTCAACTAACACCCACTGTTATGAAATGCCTTTCTATAACCCCGTTGATGTGGGTTAATTTTCTAATTTCCTGGCATTTCATCAGATCAGTAAAACACTTGCAGTCAAGAATGCCTGCCAAGTTCATTCCTCAATTCTGACTGTTCCTTAAGAAAAAGGCAAAGTGATTCAAATTTCTAATCCAGCTATTAAATGTCCTTAAACCATTTGAAGAACTCCCACTGCTATTGGGTAAATTAAATGTAAAGCCCTTTGGGATGAAAAGTGCTGCATAAATGAAAGGCAATGCCATTTTGCAGGCTATAAAGGAACAGAAACAAGGCTGGAGTAATTCTGCTAAGATATTGCTCCAGATATTTTTAATGATATTTCCCCTGCTTCTACTTTAATGTGACCTCATTTCTTTTTCCAAAAAATAAAGGCCATATAACGAAATTTATATTGGCATTGCAATCCAATACACTTGCTAGTTTTATAGCTATACCTAAAATGCAAAAGACTTAGTTTCAAAAAGTAAGACAGAGAAACAGTTCATGGTCATGTCATGTGGTCATGTCAATGCTGAAACCCAATCATCCCATATATGGGCTGCCAAATTTGGATGATCATTAATGGCAAAGTTCTACACACAACTAATTTTTTGCTGCCATCTATCAGTTGTCCAGATTTATCTAACCTAGATCTGGTATGCTTTCTGGAAACTGAAGTTTGAACAACAGCCAAGACAAGACACAGATTAGGAAGACTCTTAGTTCAACATGAGGCACTTTGTTGTTGCTGAACTACAATTCCCAGCATCCTTCCACATTGGCTGCTCTACCGGGGCTACTGGAAGCTATTGGTCAGTACCATCTAGAGTTCTGTAAATTGCCTATCTCTGCACTTGAGTGAATACAACCAATCTCTATCAAGCAACCCTAATGTTTGTGATAATCATGAGAAGCACATCTCAAAAATAATTTGCTTAAATCTATTTTAGGCTTAGATTAACTGCTAATACCAGGTAGGTGAAGCATAGACATGGGGGAGCTATACTATAATCTCCACCAGGACTAACAATGATCTCAACTTAATATATTTTATAGTATGTTTACAAAGATAAAATTACGAGGATAGGAGATAGCCCAGACAATGCTATCTTGGGCTCCTGGAGGAAATATAGTATAGAGATAGAACAAATAATAAAAGTAACTCAAAGAATCTAATCCTTGTGCAGGGAATTGAACTCAAGATTCTCCAATCCACATAGTGCCTCAGTCTGCTGAGTTAAATGATAATTGTTTCTGGGTAAATTTCAGAGACAGCAGCCTTATAGTACAGTTGCAATAGTTATCTGGGTATGTCTTCTCTGTCATTTTCATAGGAGCAACGCCTCTCCATTCTTTTCTTTAACTCAGATCCTTAGCAGCTTCTTCCTACTCACCTCTTTATAGCAATACTTTTGCCACCTCCACAGATTAAACAATACAAGCACCTCCTTCTCCTTTAACAGTCTAAGAAAACATTTCTGGTAGGAAGTAGGCAATTCAATTCACACATCAATTCTCGAATGAATAACTCTTTTAAAATACACTATTACCTAAGGGTTTTGTTTTTTTTAACACTAAGAAGAAATGTTTGTGTGTATATTTGTGGCTTTAGGAAAAAAATTAACCAAAATAAAGTGAAATACCATCCATGCTATTTTGAGTTTTCACTGTAACTCATGCATGGACACTGTTGTTTTCATCATCACAAGTTCTTCTTATGGACCACAGCATACTCAGGAGTTATCTGCTCTTCAGTTTTATGTATGTAGATGAATTTCCAGCATTTTTACCATTTTTTCATTTCACCACCTTTTGTTATTCAAGTAAGACTCAGATGGATCTCGAAGCCTTTCACGTGACACACTCAACCACAACTAGCTGACCTCTATTAGACAAGTGTATTGCATGAATTCTACTGACAGGTTGATTTATGGTTGGGTTGATTATATAAACAGGAATTATGAGCTGCACTTCTTTAACTCCAGCATGGACAGCCAGGACTGGTAGAGTTGTATCTAAATTGAGAAACTTCTATCACTAAGAATCTTCTGTCTTTACTTCTAGGAAAGCTGTCTATAGTGCCAACACGGGATTTTTTTTCTTCACTTCCCATAACATTTATCAGGTTTGAGGCCCAGCTCTTTAACCCAGCCATAAGAGAAGTGAGGTTCATTTAACTAGATCTTTTTCTGGTGGTTCTAATCCTTTTGTTGACCATTAGAAGGATTTAAGGACTAATTGTGTGGAGAAATTTTCTCAAATTACATTTCTATTGTGGACTCAAGTTTCTTTTATCTGACCATTGTCTTGAGTGTCTTTGTCATCTTCTTCAAGCAAAAGGAATAATCTTGAGGAACAGGAAGAAGAGCCTCAGCCAGGAAAAGGATCCAATAAAAGAAGTTTGAATCCAAATCAGAGATGAAATTTGAAAAAAACATCTCAGACATGACCCTTCCTACCGGTAGTTCGCACAAAGGAAAAAAATAGGAGAGGCAGAGAAGCATTCAGACTTAAAAAGTTCTGTTACTTGTAACCATATAATAAAAGTAGTATTAGTATTCATAACTTTGGCTTCCTATTCTGATGTACATTGAAGGGCTGAGACTAATTTATTCTGGTTTGCAATGTGATAAACATTTATCATACTAGAGTGCTTCACAAGGAGGGGTTATATTAATTCAGAATCCAAATATGGTATAATGGACAGATCAGCATAACTTGTGATGCTGCTTCTACAACTCCTTGGAAGCAAAAGAAAATTAGGCCCTCAAAAGGAAGACAGTTGTACCTTCTTCCAGGATTGTTAAATGGCAAAGCATTAAGGCTGGAATGAATAAAAGCTTTTCTACAAGGAATAAAAGCTTTTCTACAAGAGAATACTGTATAAATACTTAAAAGCAGGCAAAAGTGTCTTCCACTGGTTGATTTTATAGAGGAGAAATTTGGCTCCTTTCTTCTGGATATAAAGGTTCTTTTGAAGGGCCCTTTAAAAAAAATAAGGTTTGCTCCCTGTTTACATAGAATTGCTTGCCCTGCCAGTGTTAGTGCTGGTGTGGTAGACAACCACACCCTCACCACAGTGACAGAGCAAAATATTGTATATACTATATGGTATTTTTCTAACCCATTCCCATCAGCACTGGCAGGACAAGCGACTATATATAAACAGGGGGGCAAACCTCATACTCACTATCACTGATGGTGTTACCTAGTTGGGTAATTAAATTTCTGCAAATAAACAACTAAGCTCTGAGAGCACCCAGGACTCCATAGTTCAATCCTCAACTACATATATTCTCTTTTATTCAAAGAAGCATCTTTCAGTTATCATGAATTGTCCCAAACATTCTTTTATTGAAAGAAGTATCTTTCAGCTACCATGAATTGTCCCAAACATTCTTCTCTGTCTGGAACCTGATATAAATAAAATTGAAATTGTGCTGCTGCACAATACTTTGAATTATTGCCCAAAAGCAGTTTTCTACCATACTTCATTTGATCTGTGATTGCTTCTGAGAAATGTATTAGCAAATGGAAAAGCTCCATTCTGCAAAAGCTGAATTATTATGGTTGTGGTAATCCAGTGTGATATAGTCAGAGATGGGCTGCTGAGCGTTCATAGGGGTTCTACAGAACCTTTAGCTAAGATTTTGTGCAGTTTGGAGAACCTCCAAATCTCACTCCTGGTTGGCCCCACCCACCCAGCCTCTCCCCTCCCAGGAGTCCCCATGCAGCCCATTTTGGATGCAAGTAAGTACAGGGTGCGTGGAGGCTCAGAGAGGGTGAAAAACGGGCCTACCAGAAGTTCAGGAAGGCCGGAAACGGGCCTCTTTCCAGAGCCTTGGGAGGTCGTTTTTACCCTTCCAGAGGCTCAAGGAAAACCTCTAGAGCCCGGGAAGGGCAAAAACACCCTCCCCTGCCAAGGTGCAGGAGGCTGACTAAGTCACGTTCACCATGGCCACGCCTACTCAGCAACTGGGCAGAGAATCCCTTGCTAAAATTTTTGAAGCCCACCCCTGGATATAGTTGTTGAATCAGGCAGAGGGAGACCCTCTTTGTAGCTTTCACTTGGGCAAAATGGCCAGCTGGGAAACCATGGGACAGTCACTCAGTCTGAGCCTATTCAGTGTCTGTAATAATCTGGCTGATAATAAAGAGAGCTTTGTTTTCATATATCAACCAGGGGTGGGTTCTACCCACCTTCGCTACCGGTTCTCTTCGTGCACGCATGTGCACGCACGCTTGTGAAATTTTGCGCGCGCGAGCGAAGCAAGCACGTGCGTAAACCGCACTACCACGCATGCGCAGGAACTTTATTTTAGAAAAAATCGCCAAAAAAGCGCTCTGCGCATGCGCAGAGAGCTAATTTCGGCGATTTTTTTTAAAAAAGGTGAGTTGGGACGCGCGGGTGGGCCCGGGTCCGGGACCCTGCGAACGGGTTCGGTGACGTCACAGCGTCACTGCTACCTACTCGCGTGAACCGGACCGAACCGGGGGCAACCCACCACTGATAGGGGCCCCTGTGCCTGCAGACAAATCCCCAAAATGCAATGCATGCTGGGCTGGGGCGACGGCTGGTGTGCCAGGTGATATGGCTCTGTGTGCCACTTTGGCCATGCGTGCCATAGGTTCGCCATCACAGCCCTACAGCATTTGACAGATGGCAGTCCAGTTCAACAGGAAGCGGTCCCTGATTCCCTTAAAAGAGGCAGTGGGTGAAGTTAAGAAAGCCAACTAATATGAACAAATAGAGCAATGCCCAACATACCCTGCTTAGTGAAGCTGGAGGAAAAGAAGTAGCAGTGAAACTCCAGAATTCATAGAACAACAGAGTGTCTGATTTAGAAAGGCGTTATCATCCATTCAGTATTTAGTGATCCACCTGCTTTCAATAAGGACACTACACTAGTGGAAATGGGGAACAATGGCAGCTCTTAGCTTTGGTTTATAAACTAGATGCATCATTCATGGAGGGACACCTGGGAGAAGTGACATATATTTTGCAAAACACCAAGCTGGATTCCTTCAATGTGTTGTTTGTAGGACAGTTTTTGAAGACAATCTCTAGAAGTTGTCATCAATCCCATGTTGAAGCAGCCAGATTGCTGTCTGCTTCTGGGTTCAATTCAGCTAGGTTATTTACGTTATGTCTTATGTCTTTAGACTCTGTCCTACACTCAAGGGCAGCATTTTCAAGTTCCTACTAGAAACACATCTTACTATAAACTACTTTTCCTTGGTGAAGGTCTCAAATAAGGCTTGCTGAGCTATGGAATGTGGCTTCAGAATATATATACTGAATATATAATAATGCTCAATTGGATATTTCATTGCTTATAATACTAATTCTAAATTTATTCTTGTTTTTTTTCGGTCTGGATTCTTTAGAGCAGCCTGCACTAAACTAGCCTGCTTCCACTTAATGCTCCCGTGTTTGTGTGTTTCTATATGTGGGTGGATGCGTATGTGCCTTCAAGTCAATGTTGACCCTGAACTTGGCCTACATTAGTCACCCTAAATTTTAGGGATTTTTATTCCATTTCAATCTTGACAATATCCTGTCAACAATTTGTTCTCCTAGCTTTGTAGTTGCCTTAGATTCTCTGGTATTTTAACTCAGCCATGTTTTGATTCAGGAAAAAAGATAATATAAAATGCAGTCACAAGAAACTAGAGATCCAGTCTGATATGGTGATTAAAATATGAGGCTAGAAACTAGGAGACAGTGAGTTCTAGACCTTAGGCACAAAGCCAAACTAGGTGTCCTGTCCCCCCCCCTCCCTGAGCACAAAAAGACACATGAGCAGGAACAACTGGCAAGGGTTAAATCCTCAAACTTTTGTAATTGCTGACAGATAAGCCCTTGGCAGTGAAATGTGAACGGCCAGCCAAGTTATTTCAGTATCTCGAGCATTCCGCAATTAAGAGATAGCAAGGCAAAACAGAAGGTACAAAAGAGTTTATCAGAGTTCAGTCCAAAGTTCAGTAATTAATCCACCTTCAGCCTACATCCCACCGCCCAGTGCGCTCACACAGGGCTGTGCTCCTCAGGATACCATCCGCCAGACAATGTCGGTGGGTGGTCCCCAGAGCGAGGGCATTCTCTGTGGGCGCACCGGCCCTCTGGAACGAACTCCCCACCGACCTCCGGACTTCCCCTGACCTCCG
>JANHFM010005618.1:32524-47355 GCA_032468115.1 Grayia smithii | reverse complement strand
CCCGGGCAATGTCCCAAGATCTGATTTATGCCCTGTCAGTATTATTAATAAAAAACTTTTTAAAAAAAGAGTTGACAAACAGATTGTAAATGGCAGCAATGGGCATTTTGGTTTCAGCAGTATTTTAAGCACTTAATCTCTACTTCAGTAAATGAATAAGTATGTTGCTTAATTAATGAAAGTCATATGTTTTAATCAACTGGGTCAATTTCCACCAAAAGTATCACCCCAAATTATCTTCTGCAGAGAATCTTGCATACTTTGGGCATGATAACATCTCCAGCTAGCTAATGAGTTTGTCTCCCTTTCCATTGTTGAAAACCCACGTAGTTCACTATTTTATTTGTTTATTAAATTTAAATTAAACCCATCTCCTAGGCAGCTTACAGCTGAGAAAAAGCAATAAGGTAAAACATTAAACTATAAAAAATAAATATTAATTTAAAAATTGAGTTAAAATTTAAAAAATTGGTAAGGAAGGGAATAAGGTACATAGTGGGTGGATGAGTGGAATCTTATCTCAGTCCATTAACCACGTCACTTCATCAGGGTCCCAATTGGAGGAACAAGGTGTTCAGGCCAAAAGAATGGCTGTGGATTTCACCTCCAGGGAACCAAGTTGTAGAGGGCAGGAGCTATTTCTTCTCCTCAAAACCAACATAGACAAATATTTAATATATTTTTTTCAATCATCAAGTGTCATGAAAATTGGCCAAATTATGGACCACTTTCTCTAAAAAAATTTTCTCAAAGTCAGTCTTTCATATTACATCCATACAATGCAAATGAAGGCCTAATAGTTCAAACACATATTAAAATCTCACTTGTAGGTGAAGGGGAATAAAAGTAATGTGATTCTTAATAAAATTTATGATTCCAAATCTTAATAGAAAGAGAATCAAAATCAATTATTAGTGAGCCAAAGGCAAATGAGACAGATAATACCAAAAAAGGTCAATTGCTTGTCAAAAATGTCATTGGTCATTAGTCTTAGAATGCAAACCAACTTGTATTTTACTTAATTCTTGGGACCAACTATCCTAATCAGGTATGTTTTTTTTATGTTTGTTAATTTGTTTCTACTCATCCTCAAAATGGTGTAATGGAATACCATATTCTGGAAATACTACCATTAAATTTTGTGAACCATGCCTGGTGTTATACTGAAGCAATGGCAATTATTTACCTCATAAAGGTGGGAATTAGTCTACGTGTCAAAATAGTGGCAAAAGACAATCCGTGTGACAGGTAAACATTTTTGCAAAAGGCTTTGTGGGAACAGAATTATTTACTTTTGCTTTACAGTGAAAAAAGCAAGACAAAACTTTAGAAAGCACATGTTATTTTCTTTTCTGCCTTCTCTCTCAAGTGAGTACGATTCGGTTTTTATTTTTATTCTCTACATATCTGTAGGTTTTTCTTGTCCCCTAGAGATACAATGGTTGCCTTGTTTCCCATTCAATGACCTGACACAGAGATTAGCACGCCTGAGTGGCTGTTCTGATGTATTCCATTGTGTTTATTCCCTCTAAGCGGTGAAGCCAGACAAGAGATAGCCAGCAGGATTGGTCTTGAAAAGTGGTGGGGAACAGTCGCTATTTTGCTCCATCATACATAGTGCATACACATACATACATATGCATGTACCAAGGTAGATGATCTGAAATTACCATAATTGGATATTTTTAAATGGTATTAGCTTTTCTGGAAAGGGAGTTACTGAATATATCCGGCATGCAGAAGAAAAGAATAAATGTATCCCTATCTGTATGCAGCATAACTCTATTAATGTCCTACTATAGTAATGTGATAAATGTGTTCAAATAATTCTTAGAAGTGAGAGATCAAATGGATATCTAGAGATACTTTAGTGTTCTCTACTCTCTAGCAAGATTGTTTGAAGCAAGATTGTATTTATATTTCCATTCTTGTTTTTAAAATTAGCATTTGCTTACATACTCAAATTTTCCATCACATTTTTTATATCCTTTGTAAACCTGTAGTGATTGTCTTGTTTTACTTGTTTGTCTTTTCTTTTACTGAGAACTTTCCAAGTTCTCATGGGAGTTCTGTGAACTAAAGAGTAGAATAAAATGCTGGGATTCTTTACAAAACTATAAAATATATAGTAAGACAAGTCCTTATTGTAATAGTTGTTGATAAAGGATTTATAGATGACAGAATCTTGTACGCTAGTATCCTATTTTTATCATTCATTTATTTGCCTTTTTTAAAATTTCAACTTATATCCCACCCTTCTCTGGAGACTCAGGGCAGCTTACAATTTATTAAGCACAAATTAATGTGAACAAAACCTTTGGATAAAAGAGTGGACTACAAAGATGCATACTGAATTACATGTAAGGATGTGAGACATCCCAACATTTAAGTAGCATCTTGAAATAACAGAAAAAAGTGACTTATGACCCTTTTTTTATACTTACACAATTGTTGCAGCATCCCTATAGTCATACGATCAACATTCAGATGCTTAGTAAATCATCATATTTATGATTGCAGCGTACCAGCTCATGTGATCATCTTTTGTGATTTTTTGACAAGCAAAGTCAATGAGGAATCCAGATTCACTTAATAATCATCTTACTAAATTAACTACAGTGGTTCACTTACTTGCTGTGAGAAGCAAGGCCATAAAATGAGTCAAAATTCATTTAACAACTGGCTTGCTTAGCAATGGAAATTTTAGGCTCAATAGTAAGTAGAGGACTACCTGTATAAAACAAATATGTGTGGGTCTGACAAATAACTAGTTTTCTTGGCAAAGAGCTTTACAATTTGAATCTGTAATAAATGGGAAATAACATATTTATTTCACAGAGAAGATGAATAAAAAGGAAAATTTGTGTTTTACTCCAATATAGCTACCAAATTTCCTGAGCATGTTGGATCAGCACTGCTTTGGGGGAAACCAGTTAGATTTTTGCTTCCTTTTGATCACAATACACTATTTTAAAAGAATGTATCATTTTATTTGGCTAAATAAGGTTCTGTCATTGTAGCAGAAAAAGTTGGCAATTAACAGAATCAGAATATTAATCAGTACACCAAGATTAGCCATCAATATTTGATTTTAAATTTTGTTTAGTCTTTTTCAAGGGGAAGATTATTCCCAGATAAACCATGCTATGATTGATAAGTTAATGGACTTTTAAACAGGTGAATCTTTTATTTCAAAGAGCAGTCCATTCAAACAGTGATCATCAGAGAGCAGATATGATTAGAAAACTGAGTATAATTAAATAACTGTTTTGTTCTTTACTGTAGTTATCAAGCGAACATAAGAACATATAACCTTTCTAAACTAAGATTGGCAAATTAGTGAACCTTGGATTATATATCAGGCAGTAGGAATGTTTCTCATCCCTGTTGCGACTGGCAAATCTCCTCTTCACAGCTGTTTGATCAACAGCTGTATGACAAGCAGAAAACACGAGTGCCCTAGGATGGGGAAAGTGAATTTGAGCCTAATACAATCCAAGGATTCATCATAAGTGAGGCTCTTTCATAGGCAATTTAAGAATGTGTAAGGCTCAGTGTGTTGTTCCAATTCATTATTAATCATGCCCAATTAGGAAAGGCAGCCATGAAAGAAATGTATTGTAGTTCTTCAATCATTTAGTAGCCTGCACGTCTTTAGTCTACTTTCCCTAAAAACACCTCTTTCATTAAAAAAAAAATCTTTTTACAGTTATAAAGGTCTGCTAGAACAGACTTTAATCAATAAAACATGCTAGATACTATTAAACTCAAGCATATTAGCTAATCTTCAGCAATGTTAAAAAGCTTTCTTCACCAGGTTCCTCCCATCTTCAGCTGCCAATTCTAGCAGGCAGCTGTTAGGAAGAGAAGACGCAGGAACACTATGTAAGTTTCAGTGAGAGAACCAAAGCTTTTGGCTTATCTCTCAGTTGCTTCCAAACCAAGGCTATTCTTTATCAACAAGTTGTGGGAACTACGGCAGGTGCTTGTTTGTTTGTTTCTTACTTCCCTCAATTTCTTGTTTTTTTTCTCTTATGTCCTGTGAAGCATTGTTTCTCATGGTGAATCATCAACATTTTTCAAACATGTTATCAAACAAAAACAAAATAAAAAACCAAATTTTACCAACTGTATTGAAATTTGGATTATTTCATTATTCAAACAAGAACCATGAATGCAATGATGCTGATAGCTTTATTCTTAAGATATAACAGCAAACCATTTTTGAAAAAAAAAAAAGCTAACAGAAGTTTGAGATGAAAGTTCAACAAATATGAGCTTTTTTTTAAGGCCTTGTGTAGCTTACTGTCTTTTAATTATCTTTGTGAAACTTGAGTTTTCATCACTCACTGGGAATACTAAGATGAGTTACTGAAATGAAATATGCCAGTTCAAATACTTAACGAATCTTACTTCAAGCACTGGTTAAATATGCCATTGTACAAGTTCATATACTTCATTGGATTCCATAATTATTTAATAATCATTAAAACATGTTTATTTCAATATTGTTTTTTCTTCGTTGAAAGAAACAGGAAAGCTCAGAATTAAGAAATAACTGGGTGTTTCATGTTCTTGAAAAGATTACAGTAACAGTTTTAATACTAAAGAGTCTCAGAAACAGGAACTGTCTAGGCTTATACATCATGGGTAAGCCAGTATGTGGTTTGCTTGGTTTTGGTTTAGTATATGTAAACCCAGCTATTGTGGTTTTAAAATTGTGATTTATAAAACAGAGGAAACCAGCCAAGTCTTTATAAAACCACTTTTTATGACCAAAATAACCTGCGATAATAGATATTAAATATTCTGAAATATATGAAGTAACATATTCCTATTACTTATGAAAAACTATCATTGGTCTTACAGTTTTAATGTATTCAAGTGAAGTTTGGTTCTTGACAGCCATTTCCAGCTATTTCTCCAACACTTTCTTTAAATTAGCCATACCAGCTGCAACTGAGGTATTTTCATTTATACCTAATTCTTCATTGTCTTCTGCTTCCTAGTATACTTAAAAATATTGTTAGGTAGATCTCAGGAAAACTAACAAGTCCTTCACTTAAGTAGTTCACCAGCCCACCTCCCTTTTTTCCTGAAAGAATCAGCAATGAAATCTGTAAGTATCAAAAATTGCACATCTATATTTTCAACATTTGTTAAATTTTCTTTACTATTCCAAATGTTCTCTATTTCTAGTTTTATCAGAAGTTTCAGTATGTATGTATGTATGTATGTATGTATGTATGTATGTATGTATGTATTTGGAGAATATATGTGGCCATCCACTCACTCTCAATGATTCTGGGCAGCTTACAAAAAATAAAAACTCAATATACAAACATTAAAAGAAAAAAAAAACACTCCCCACTGGCAACAGCAATGAATGAAAGAAGCCATTTGATGAGCTCCATCCCACTCAGGGTTCCCCAGACCCATTGGCAAAACCAGATCTTTAGGGCTTTGCAAAAAGCCAGTTTAATCACAAGGATGATGTACCAAAGGGAGTGACCTACCATTTGTCCCAAGCCAGGGTTTTAAAGGTGACAACCAGAACCTTGAATTGTACCCAGAAGCAAATTGAGGGCTAATGCAGCTCCTGCAGGAGAGGTAACACATATGTATCTCTGGGTCTGAACAAAACCATATGAGCCATTGCATTTTGAACCAATTGGAGCTTCTGGATGCTTTTCAACAGCAGCCTGTGTAGATTGTGTTGCAATAATCAAGATGGAGGTGACTAGAGTGTCTGATTGCGAGCAAGGATTGTTGGTCCAGGAAACGATATGTGGTACACAAATTGCAGTTGCAAAAAGGTCTACCTGGCCACGACTGCCACCTGCTCCTCAGGTAGTGGTTGTGAGTCCAGAACTCCCAGATTACACACTAGGGACTATCTGGGGCAGTGTCACCCCAACTGAGACTTGTATAACTTCTATTGCTTTGTAAAAGCTAAGACCAATGGCTAAGCACATTGGTTTGTGCTTAATAAAATTGTAAGCCACCCTGAGTCTTCAGAGAAGGGCGGGATATAAATTGGATTAAATAAATAAAATAAATAAATAAAAGCATCTCTTTGACCGTTCTTTTAAAAATTACAAAATAAAATACTTTGAACCAGCTTTATTTTTATTCTTTCCAAAACAATGGAATAGTGGGAAAATTAGATTAAAGGAAGACAGAACATTGTCACCAGAATAATTATCTGAAAACTAAGCAGAAAATCAGTGGCAGAAAAATTTAAAAACAGACCACATTAGGATGAGAATGCCAGAGAAAGAATTCATCCTTATGGGAGGAGTCAAAGGGCAGCAGGTCAAAATGTTGTCAACTTCTCCATTCTGAGCCACCTCCCTTTCGTATGTCATGTGATCCAGAATATAGGTAACATGAACTGATGGAAAATATTTCCTATACCCTGATGAACTTTTCAAAATGACAAAGATGTACTGTAAAACCAATGGGTTGCTGCTCCCCCTGGTGGCCAATATCTTTAACTTAATTCCTTTGTGCTAGCCTGGTGGAAGCTGTCCATTTAATCAATGCTATCAGAAACTTCATCAGGCATTAAGAAATGTTTAATTTATGTATAATTAAAGTGTTAGTATGAATGGGAATTACTGTAAGTTGAACATTGAGACACAATTGTTAAAAATGGCAATATATTCATATTTCTGTCCAAACAAGAAAGGGCTACAGTTCCAAGTACAGGATGCTTCAGTAGCTTCTTGGTCCCTGATACAAACTTACCCAAGTTCTTTCCATTTAAGATATTTGAGCAAATACCTTTGGCAGTAGTCTAAAGCCTTCTGTGGATCCTGGAAGTGTGAAGATTTAAAAAAGATTTTGGGGAATGTGAAGAAATTCCGTGATAAGGGCCATCCAGGTAATGGGAGGAGAAAACTGAAGCCTGGCAAAGCCAGGCACTCAGGAGCAAACAAGGAGAATGTTTCCTCTTGCAGGTGGGCTCCTATCAGAGAGGAGGGCAGATTCATTTTGTGTTTCAAGTGTTTTCTATTTGCCATGGTGGCTCCTAGCGAAAAGGCCCACTCAGAGCAAATGACTGTAAATGTTGCATTAATTTAGAGAACAAGAGCCAGCAGTGAAGATATACTTTATTGTATGAATTGAAATATGGGCTGTGTAAATTTGTTTTCATGTGTATGCTAATAGGCAATCCTGGACTTAGTAGCAGCTGACTGAGATCACCCTCTTCAGGAAGCATTTTTTCTCTCTTCTTTTTTTCTACCTTCTACGTCTGAGTCCCTAATTCTGAGTGTAATAATGGGGTTCATTCTCGGAAAGTCATCTAGCTTTTAGCATAGTTTCTCTGAAGGGCAGTCTAAGTGCCAGTTACCTCTGACATGGTATATCAGGGGCAATTTTTCAGAAATAAAAAGCCTAGCACCAATATGACAAGTTGGCTTTATGCACTTGTTCTTGAAGAGTATGGCAGGTTTATGGAAAGGTTTATAAATGTCATGGAAATTTGATAATTAGATATCCTCTCTCAACAGATGGAAGGTTCGGGCCTGAATTTCAAGTTTATATCAGGGCATATGAACACCACTTATAAGCAAAGATTGATACATGTTCATATCTGAATGCAAAATCCATGAAAACTATATACTTTTGTACAGGTAGTCCTCAACTTACAAGTAAATAACTGCAGTGGATTACATGAATCATGTAGCAGATTTAAAAGAAATCTGGCTTCCCCCATTGACTTTGCTTGTGGGAAGCCATCTGGGAAGGTTAAAGATGGAGATCTCATGACCCCAAGACAGTGCAAATGTCATGAATACATGCCAGTTGCCAAGCATCTGCATCTTGATTGTGTGGCCATAGAAATGAAAAGTCATAGGTCACTTTTTTTTACTGCTTTTGTAACTTTGAATGGTTGTTAAATGAATGTTTGTAAATGAAGGACTACTGAAGAGGTTTGCATGATTGAGACCATGTTCAAATGACACCAACACATGTATATGCTTCTTGGTCTTTGGTACTGTGGTGGAATTACCAATTGAATGAGAGGGATCCTTTCTAGGGAAAATAGAAAGACATTTCAGCTTGGAGTTGGTTTGGGGTGGGGGTGGGGAAGCATCTGAGATCAGCAATAAAGTATCTATTTGGGCCTATACAGAAAGGTTCTAGTTACTTGTGCCTGACAAGTAGCTACATAAATTTAGGTAACAGTGCTGAAAATGAATTACGCTAATTTTATTTTATATGCTTCCTACTGAAGACTCTTTCCAGAATTAATCTTAGCAGAATATTAGTTGTATTAAATATGAAACCCTAGTGCACTATATAATAATAATATAATGCCATGAGAGATTCTACTTGGGAATTAAATTACATCTCAATGAACTTCACTAGAATTCAAAGATTTTCTTTATTTGAAATACAAAACATTTACAGCATGCAAGTAGTTAGCTATCCTCTCCAAATCATTTATTTATCCTCATATAGTGAGAATAAACCAATGTACCAATAGGCTAACTCTTTCATTTCATGTCTAAGTTAGAGATAATTGTATCAATAATGTTAGATAGATTATTTAGTTCATCTCCATAAATAATGCCTTCCATGTTACTCAACTCTTATCCTAAGCATTTTTAGGAAATGAAGTTAAAGGAACAGAAGACTCAAGAACCATAAATTGAAACTTCAATGCATTTAGCAATTCTAATGTAGACTGAATATTTTAAATTTGCAAAACCATCACTTGTCCTGTCATGCAACATACCATAGATGATCCAAAGAATTAAAAGGGAGTTGTTTTGAAAGTCTAAGTTGCAATTCTTAGTAAACTTCATATTGGATCAAATTTTTTTAAAAACCCTCTAGGTATTAAAAAATTGTACATTTTGAAGTACATGCTAGGTGCAGTTTATTTAATTTACACAGCCATATCAGAACCAAAACCTGTGATACATTACTTACAGAAATGAAACTATCATAAACAACCATGAGAAAATATCCTGCTTCATTTGAACATCCTGCCAAGAAACCAAATTTGAACTGTGCAAACTGAATCAGGATTAGAACAATATGTTACTGTTGAAAAAGTGGCATAGGCTATTGCAACTGAAAACACTAAGAACCATTATTTAAATACCCATTTCCCTTTGTACAAGTCCCCTCTTATGTTGCAGAAGTCTTTTCATTTTATGTCTGGAAGGTTTATTTTAAACACAGAACTGTGTTAGGTCAATTCCAAAACTTTCAACAGCTTGGCTGATAAAAAAAAAAGCCCAGACTCTAAAAAATATTTTAAAAATCACAAATGAGAAGTTATTGGGAAAAAGCCTAACTTTTCTACCATTAAGCTTCATCATAATACAAATACTTTAATTTGTAAAAAAGTTAGTCATAAAAATCTACAGAAAACCTTTATCTCCAAGTGCTTGTGAACTTATTGTAACAAGATACAAAACTAGCATAAATGCATTGCAGAAAAGCAGTTATTTAGCATCTCCATTGCTGCAGTTTATTCTTCTATTCCTATAAACCTTATGATTGTTATGAAAAAGACTTCTAAATCCTTTAGAATTTATCGTGCAGGAAGTCCCTATCAAAGGCATTATTTAAACTTCCTGAAGTGCCATTCTAAAGGGCAAAACTCTCATTTAAAAAAAAAAGGGGGGGGGGCTTGGGACTTTTTGCAAAAACAAATAGACTAATTAATTTGTCTGAGAAGATGTCTGGAAAACAAACATTTACAGAAATCTAGATTTACAAATTATTTAAAGTGAAAGTTCAGTATAGCTCAATTTCCATAGTCATCTAACATTTCTGGTCTTTTTAAACAATTAACTTTGCTCCTGTTTTTCAGTTTGCTGAAAATTAATGAACCCTTCTTATTCTCAAGCTTTAAACCAAATTTGTAGTTGGTGGTAGACTACTCTAGACTGTCATTTATAGATCATTGTAGAGTTTATTTGTAGAATAAAATTTATTACAGTAAAAAACACAAATGCAAAATAAATTCCCAATTTCTCCTCCAAATTTATGCAGCTCTGATGATTGATAGGCTCATCAGGAGGAAGCAGAATGTTTTCATCTCATCATGCTATTCTGTGTATAGTCAGGAACAGGACAAATTAAAGTCATTGCCAAATCTTTTCATGTCAATCTATATTTATTACTTGCTATACACAGTATTAACTCAATAACCCAGTAAGAGATATTTAACTAAACAGTTACATAGCCTTACAAAATCACTTTCTTAGTTCTATGTTTTGAGATTTCAGTGCCTAAAGGCAACAGTCGTCATAAACGGATCTTAGCAATTTCATACTGTACAAATAATTTTAGTCTTAGTCTCTATACAGCCACATAGGCAAAATTAATGTACAGCCGTATAGGCAAAATTAATGTACAGTGTTGTTCTAATTCATGAGTGGGTCAAGTAGTGTAATTAAAATGGTAAAGTTTAAAATTTATTTCAACATAGCTCCACACTTCCTAAGACCATTAAATATACATAAATTAAACTAGGAAATTTTAAGATGTTGCTTAACATACATTCAACTTGGCACAGTGCAGACTAAATTTAAGACGTGAACGACAGATCATGTAATGAGACCTACATTTTAAGTTATATGTCAATTTTCCAAAAAAAGAAAAAAGAATTCTAATTTGCTGGGACTCAATTAGCCAAATCCAAAAATGAGGAGAGCTGTACAGATGGTACAAATTTATACAATTTTCTAATTTTCAAGGAATGACTCTCATTGCGCAATATCCAATTCTGATCATGTTGTGTGTACTTCTCACCATCTAGAAATAACCAAAAGGATATGCATCAATGAAACGTGTTTACAAGTCTTAGTCTCCAAAGTGTAACTTTACACAAATATTCATAATTATATATGTTTATTCAAAAAAATACAATCTCCATGATGTCAGTAATGATTATATGATTCTAATCCTAGTGTACAATTCTGGTATGGTTTTAATTCATTCCTTTTTGTATTCGAATAAGTTTTCAAATTTCTTACAAATGAAGTAAACTATCAGTTTAAAGTAATCAACCAACCTTGATCATCAAAATTCATGCTTTCTCCTGACGAGCTCCACCTCCACGTACAGCAACTGGCTGACTATTTTGGGTAAAAGCAGTTCCACCACGAATTGCATTTGGATGAGTAGGAGAAGCAGCTGGATGTTGACCAGGACGAATAGGCTTAGCTATATGGAAAAAAAGTATAAAAGTTACATAGCAAGGCCACCTGACAAATTAAAATGTGATCAATATGATAGATTAAATAGAAGCAAGAAATATTTAAATTCCAGAAAAATGTTTCAAAGTATTTCAGTTGAAGATGGCTCTTTACAATTGAACATTTGTAATTAACAAATTTTTGCTTTTTCCTACTACAGGTTTCTTCGTCCAATGAACTAAGAGATTTTCAGTGTCTTCAGGACTGGGCATTAAAGTTACACTGCTGTGGGATAGTTATTACATACATCTGATATAGGTAATGCTAGACCAGAAAAACTTATCTTGATGTTTCACAAAACAATAAGGTTTTTTAAAATTAAATTATGTTTATATTTAATTTGTCTAAGATGCATTGTAATTTTTTTTTTAAATGCAGGATATTAAACGACGATTTTTACATGAGTGCTTCAATAGGCAAACTATATAACCAAAGAAAAAGTCTGCAACACTATCAGACTTTGGTAGATAAAGCAGCAACTATTATATATATATAAATATCTGAATACACACAGCCTGTAATTGAGAATTCATGTTTATGGAAGTATAGTTAAAGAGCACTCAGCACTTGTTCCAGTTCATATGGATGCCCACTAAAAAGGCCAATAAATGATAGCTCTCTTGTGGGAAAGATCCTAATTTCTTGCTACATTATGACATATAACATTTTTTATCAATGAAATCCATTTCCTTTGGAAGAATTGGTATCCTGGAAAGCTGAACTATATGTATTTCTACACATAGGTGCACGGATAAGTAAAGAAATCCTGAGCTAGGCTTCTGCACCCTGAAATGCTCCTTTCAAAAGGCATGGGAGAGAAATGTCCCAGTGCCCTGCTATTTGCTAAGGAAAGGACGATCTTTTTACACTAGCTCTTCTTGCCATTGGCTGGCCTCATCTCCATGTGCTGTATGCCACACTATTTTCAAGGAGTGTGAGGTTTTTTTTTGAAGTGGGATTTATTATTACTCTACTTCAGTCATACAAAACTGTTTTTGGAGGAGGGGGAGAGAAGGGAAGCATTCTGTTCTTTATAATCCATAATTAAAGAATGTTTGTATATAGCAATATGTGAAAATGTCAATTCCAAGAAGTCCAGTTGCTAAAACCTAATTTTTCAGGCAATTATAGATTTTCCATGCAGGAATCTAATTCCTGTTAGATTCAATTTTCCCTGAAAGTCCCATTCCCTCTACTGTGCCAAAGGCTAACAGCTTCTCTAATGTGGTTTTCGTTCCAGCAACATTACTAACTGGATTCTAGTAACAGAATTAGTGCTTCTCTCTCCTCTTCCATTTCTCTTTTCTTTTGTGCCATACTTAACTGCAAATACAGGTCATTCAATTCCTTTTTTACTGTAAAAATGCTTGCTGTATTTTAATTATTGCTATACACAGAACAGATTTTGGGGCAGTGGAATTTCAAAATTTTCCCCACAACAACCCAAATAAAATTAAGGGATTAACTGTCTAACAGTATGCACATTTGTTATATTCCATTATTTTAAAATCTGTGTGTATAAACACATCATGTTTATGCTTCATTTGTCTTACTTACCAATCTGTGCTGAATGTGCCTTTCTGATCATGTTCTTTGATCTCACTGCTTCTTTAATTCGGTCTACTTCTTGCTGGTATCGCTTACGATCTCGGGAAGCATTTTCTTTTGCTTCTTTTAATGCCGATTCCAAAGCTTTAACTCTTTCAGCTGTAGCTCTAAGCCGTTTCTCCAGTTTTGGAAGTTCACAACGAAGATCTGCATTATCACGTACCAACTGGACATACAATAACGTGTGTGAATTTGTGCAACAAATTTTACAGATTATTGTCAATTTCTAATAAGTATGCAATAAAGTACTTCTATCACACAAAATAAGTGTTCAATCATACACAATATTATTGATTTTTCCATTTAATTCCTATAAAATATTTTGAAGAACTTACTCATTTTAATCTAACCCGCCCTGCAACAAAAATAAATGATATTTCTGAATGGAATCATCTAAGTGAATGAAATGTTTTAGGTACAATCTAGAAAAGGCTCTTCACAGCATATGAATGTGTGACAGTAGCACTTGTCTTATCTCTAACGGCATCATCTTGAAAAAAGATGTATGTGCTTAAGTCCTAAATTGGAGCCCCACAAATCCGAAACCACTTCATCCAAATTGATTCTGAAGGTTGTACACCTATACTATCTACTAACACAAACTGAAACTTAGAAAATGAATACACTGTCAAATTCTTAAACCAAGTAAACTTCATAATAGAAACAGAAATGCTTTCTGACGTCTGATGATATGCCTTACTAACTGTACTTAGTAATCCAGTAATAACTTTTAACTCCAACTCTTAACATGGATACAATACTGGCTGTGATGGCAGTAAATCCATGTAGCTCAGGGTTGGCATATCACATTATTTATTTTCTGCAAACTTGGCTTTTGTTTATTTATATTCCCCCTTTCTTATTCTTATAAATAACTCAAAGTAAATATTCCTCTCTCGCCCTATTTTCCCCATAATAACCACCCTGTGTTGAGCCGAGAGTGTATGACTGGCCCAAAGTAATCCAGTTGGCTTTCATGCCTAAAAAGTTACTAGATCTCACACTTTCCTGTCCTAAAGGTCCTTTTTTCAAGAGATAACAGGACTTTCTCTTCTTTTTTTGGAAGACATATCGGTTTTCATCCAAGAAGTGAAAAGTCTTTAAAAACAAAACAAAAAACAAGCAAGTCCAGCTGTCTCTTGAAAAAAAGCACCTTTGGGACTACTGTGACCTGGATGACTGAGAATTCCATAGTCACACACTCCTGCTTTCTAGCGTGGTATCACAATCACTAGATCAAACTTATTCATTGGTGTAGGAGTTTTGAAGAAATATGTTTTCTTGGTTAGTAGGCATTATATATCCAATTATCCTGCCTAATTTTGCCGGTCCTTGAATGGAATGATCCCCTTAAGTAGATAATAATATGCAAGTGATTGATGCTCTGTTGTTGGTAGGTCATTTGACTGATAAAGTGGTGGTTCTATTTGTTTGTTGATAGCTGTGTGGCTTATTGGGAGGGTGTGTTTCTCTTTCTCCAATAATTGCACTCTAGTTGCTTTTTGCTTGTTGGTTGTTGTTCATAAGGAGGTAACTCCAGTTTATCTAAATCTTGATTGATTGCCATGTGATAGGGGAAACTTTATGTGGAGCTGATTCTCTAATGCTGAATATTTGCTTATGACAATTTGATAGAGCCATAGATCTCTCTTTTTTGTTATTGAGCTTTGGGATTACTTGGGAAACTATGTAAGGATTTTGCTATTACAGAGCAAAGCTATAAAACTTTATAAAACCATTGCTAATATACTGTATTTTTCAGAGTATAAGACGCACCCTTTTACCCCCAAAAACAGGGTGAAAATCAGGGTGCGTCTTATACTTCGAATGTAGCCCTCTCTGCATTTGGGAGCCGAGCTGAGTGGGAGCCCTTAAAGAGAAAGGAGCCTGCTTTCCAGCCCCTGCCGCCCATCGGCCTGATCCCCTAATGCAATTCAGAGCCTTTCCTTCCCGTTGCACATTGCAGAGCAGCGCCCCCTCCTCCTCAGCAGACTC
>JANHFM010005618.1:0-14641 GCA_032468115.1 Grayia smithii | reverse complement strand
ATCAGCCTTGAGGTAGAGGACATGAGGTGGTAATCCTGGTAGGTTGAGAGTGTACAAGAACTGCACAGAGTAATGTACAGCATCCTCGACCTCAATTATTGAGTCCAGAGATTCATATTTCATATGCTCAGTGGACAGCCTCTCCAGCAGAAAGTTGTTGATGCTGTTGGCTGAGTTGTTTGGTGAGCGAGAATAACTCTTTCCCTCACCATGAAGTGCAATCCACTCCAGCCTGATGAATGTTGGGGTATATATTCTGTGAGTCAAGCTGATCAGATCTCTCACAACATCGCAAAGGTTACTTGGAATAATTATTCTTCCCTCTTCCAAAAGCTTGCCATCACCAATATCAAGTAATAAGTTAGAAAACTCTTCTGCCCTCAAATCACATTGAAGGTGGACACACATGTTAATTCTCAAAGACAGAACTTTGACATTAGGCCATAAGATGGATGACTTGAAACAGGCCTTGACGTCATCTGCACGTGTTACTTGTAGCACAACAGGCAATGTCTGTCTGAAGTCATCAGCCAAAAGCACTGTAACTCCACCCATAAGACGGTTGCTGCCCCTAATGTCCTGGAGCGTCCTGTTTAGAGTCTCGATACCTACGCAGAAGAAATTCGGTTCACAATCCTTTGGCTCAGTAATGGTTGGTGATTGAAACTCATAAGGGAATATCTCTCCCAACGCCTTGAGTTCGGAAGCAGTTCCATTGGTGGAAGGCATAGACATTTTGGTGAGGTAGCAACATTTAGTACTGTAAGAAGCCCCAGACCGCTCCCGAGTTAAGGACTGGAACATCTGTCAGTTTGAACTGAGGTAACGGAATGTGAGGCAACTGGCATTTGGAACAGTTTTTTTCAGATGTGGAGGGGTTAATATAAGGCAACTGGCAGTTGGAAAAGAGTTCTTTTCAGGAGTGGAGGACAGTAGAATTTCTAGCTCCTTAGCATCAGAGTGTGTGAATATAATAATGTATATGAAATACTAATTTCATATACACTAATGATTTGATGGTCATTTCAAAAAATCCTTTCTCTAGGTGAGCACTTAGAAGCCAAGAAGAACATACGTGCCAAATTTCAAGTTTGTAGGCTTTATAGTTCTGGAGATTTCGTGATGAGTGAGTAATATTTGGCTTTTATATATATAGATAAAATGTAACTCTAAAATCTTAGGCATTTTGCCACTAATCATGAATTCTGTCTACTTCTTTTCATAAGGCCAAGCTATAATTCCCCTTATGTGCTACTTCTTTAATTTGCCCATCCTCGTGCTATTATTATATGCACATCAATGTCTTTCTTCATTAGAATCTCCAAACAATTCTCAACTGCGTCAATAGACAATATATTTAAGAGCAAGTTATATTATGTTTGCTTGCAAGAAAAATTCATCTTTTCATCTTCAAAAAAATATACTCACCATCCAAAAGGTCCCTTATTTTATCCAAATAAATTTCAAAATATGATACCTAAAAGAATGTGCATAAGAAACTGTTAACTTTTCACTTATGCAAAATGAATATTAAAATAATATACCTGATTCATTTATAAACCTGAATACAATATTCTGAATCATTTTAGTAGCCATAGTGTTATAAAGTTCACAAATGTTAAAACATTTAAATGGCACAATTTTAAAAAAACTGGACATGTGACAATAAGAACTAAGAAAATCAAAAATGATTTTCTGCTGCATCTTAGTAAAAATGTTACTAAAGTTAGACATCACTGGGTTATTCAAAATGTATGAACTCAAGTACATTTATATTATGTGTGATAATATGTATGTATAAAATTACTAAAACCCTTCAAACATTAAAATATGTAATCTTTGCAGTAAAGAAGTACTATTCTCAAATCTCTATGGCATTTCAAACTATAGAAATTTGAAAGTGTGAAGACTAATCTTACCCAAGTATCAAATATACTCTGTTTTAAGGCAAGAAGCCAGATAGAATTAATCTTTCATTCTTCGACTCAATAATACTTTCTGACTGGCTTTTAATAATGTGCTTGCTTTAGTAAAGTTTAGTAAAGTGTGGTAAGAAAGTAAACTTTGTTCTGTATCTAACTTCAAACTAAAGGACTTTACAGTTTGCACAATGGGAAATAGAATTGCTCTTACAATAAGCAATCTCCTGTACTCTATGTACCTCCAAATTATTTCAGAGGGCACTCAACTCTTCAAAAACAACTCTGGATTTCTTTATTCTTGCTATCCATCTAAAGGGCCACTGAGAAGACTGTTCAATGCATCTAACAGAATCTGCTCTGAGCCAATCTAAACATTCTTATAGTTTAAAACCATAAAGTTCTTAGGAACTTGACTGAGACATAGTCTGATCTGGCCATTTGAAGAGTTTGAGCCTGCTGCTCTCAATGCAGTGTACAGTGTTATTGGTCCTGTAAAGACTGCCCATATATTAGATGGTGTCCTAACTGGACACAGCTATAATAAAATCGTTCTTGGATAAAGCCCCATATGTGATTAAGGAGATGGTGTATTCCCTTCTCAAGAAGACATTGCTGGACATAAAATTACTGGATAATTTTCATTAGGTCTCCAATCTTTCTTTTTGAGGGACGGCTGTTGTGAACATGGTTAGATTCAGCTTTGGAGGGCAATGGAGGAAGTGGATTATCTGAAACTTTCTCAATTGGATTTCAGATCACTTTACAGCACATACAAATTGCCTCTAAAAGAATTGGGATTGTAGTAGCACATCCATCTTGATTATTCTTAGTCACTAAACAGTTTTCAATACCAGCAATCATGGTGGACTTCTGGACCAGCTTAGGGGTTTAGAAGTGTTGGGATTGTCCTTTCTTCATGTGGGGCTGTTTCCAGTTGGGTGTTTGTAGGGCAGAGATATCTAATCATAATCTAGATTATGAAATAATACATTAAAGATCTGCTTATTCCCTAAGGCCTTAGGCCAGGGCACTCTGTGAATTGAATTGGAAAGATATACGAGTAGCCTCAGATGTGATGTTTCTTTAATTTTAATTTTCATAGCTTTTATCTGTTGTTTTTACAATATGCTAGTCATTCAGTTTCATATTGCCAGGTACACATTGATATAAATAAAATGAATGAATAAATTACCTTAATATGAAATTCCAAATTTTCATCCATGGAATAAATATAATTAAATATATCTTGCACTATTCTTGGAATAATCCCCATTCCATCTGGATCATGCAATTTCCCCTTAAAATAAAAATAAATTTAATTATTGCCAAGATTTCATATTTAATTTGAAAAGAATGAATAGGATTTTTGAAAAACTATATTCACAGTCAGCTTATAATTCATAATTCAGATAGTCACTAATGTGCTGGTCTCCTCATAGCTTGACTATTGTAATGTATTCTACATGGAATTGCCCTTGAAAACCAAATGGAAACTTCAACTAGTCCAGAATGCAGAATTTAGTCCAGAATGCAGAATTCAGCAACGCTTTGATATGTCCATGTAACACCTGTGTTTCACTAGCAATGTGGTTGCTAGTTTGTTTCCTCTATGATTCAAGTTGCTGATTGCTAGCTGTAAAGTCAAACATAACATAGGACCTGATTTGAGGAACTACCTGTCTCTTATAGTACCTGCCTGGCTGATCCCATCTGATCTCTGAATGCCTTCTATTAAACATTTTTGACCAGGAAACCCACATTCTCTCTAGCAGCATTTGCACTCTAGAATGATGTTCAAATGGCCCCAATCTACTCATGGTTCTTTGAAATCCTCTTTGGATTGTTTTTTCTTTATTTCTATCTGCTTTGTAATTTTTGTCATCTTACCTCCTTTTGTTGTCACTTCCTTGCTTTGAAATTTTTTTAACAATAAGTAAACCACACATAGGAATCAATGATCTGCACACATATAAATTTTATAAGTTATTAATTGCTATTATTATAAGAAAAATGTACAGGCATATCCAACTAAGTCTAATTACTAACCCAATAATTTCAACTCTGAGAAATGACTACCTGTTTTATTTTTTCCACTGAAATTGATGGAATGTAATACAATTTACCAAATTATCATTATACCATATAGACGTAATCCTTGCTTAACAGTAATAGTGAGACAGTAAACTCTATTGCTAAGTGATGAGGTCATAAAATATGATGTCACATAATGGCATCACTTAGTGGTCGCAATCCTGGCAATCCCTGTTGCCATTGTTACATGAGGATCAAGGATCATTAGCAAGGATCTTCTTGGGACAAGGATCTGTTAGCTTCCAAAGACCAAAGTCAGTGGGGAAGCTAGGAGGAAGTCCCAGGCAGCTTACAAGCAGGCCAGAGGGCAGGTAAGTTGCTCTCGCAGTGTGAGCATGACTAGGTGTGCTACATTCATCAGTCGTGGGAATGCACTCAGGTGGCTGCTCCAGCCTGGTACAACTACAGACAGATGCAGAGTGGGTACTCTGAAGGATGGGAAAACATGCAGACAGTTGGTGCAATCCAATGCAGGCACAATCAGACACTGAGTCATCAAAACAGGTGGTTGCTGCAGACTGGCACAAGTGTGGCCAGGAGGTAAGGTCTGTGGAATGCAGCAGAGCACATGGGTCCCTCAGACTGTTGGGGGGTCGGACTGGCTGGGTGGACGTGGCTAGGTGGTCATATGACTGGGTGGTCTTGGCTAGGTGGTCATGTGACTGGGTGGTCATGGCCAATGTAGCAGTCCATTAAACAATGCACACAAATTAAACTTTAATTTGTTTTGCTTCTGTGGGTCTTTTATTTGCTTTTATTTGCATGTTGCTCTTTTGGTTGCCTTTTCTTTTTACTAGATCGTTTTTTCAGTTGTTTAGGAGTCTAGTGGTCCACTTCAGGAAACTCAGTTTTACAGCAATTCTTCTCAGCCCCAAGGAGCTTACAATCAACAAGTCTGCCTGTCTGTCTTTCTCTGTGTCTCTTTCTCTCTCTCTCTCGTCTCTCCCTCTCTTTCTCTCTCTCAATCTCCCTCCCTCCCTCTCTCTCTGTCTACCTTCTGGAGATGGGGGATCTTACTTTTTTGTTGTATTTTATGGAGTACTATATGTTATAACCTGTGGTTACAATATACTTTCTTACTTAAAATGTAATATATACTATTGATAAACAGAAATATTATTCCCTAGAAATAATTACATTAATGCTTACAATTGTCTATGAATTTTCTACTACATAATTTTATTAAGAAATACCTTGCTCAGCTATAACTATTTTCATTTATTTCTACAATTATTGCTAGTTTGCCTTCATTTGGATCATTCACTAAATAGTTTGATGTGTACAGGGAAGTATGCACCAAGTAACATATTTAATAATATCTTACCTCCATAGTGTGAGTTTTACCAGATGATGTTTGTCCATAAGCAAATATTGTACCATTGTATCCTTCAAGTACATCTACAGTAGAAAGAATATACATTAATAATAGATTCCATAGTAGCTTAATGCAAATACTGTACTTTGAAATCAATGCTCTTCTTTGAAATATTCATTAAGTTTTGCTCCAGAGAGTTTAGTATACTTGTATACAATAAAAATGTCTAATAAAACAAGACAATTGTGGAAAAAAAGGAAAAACAGATATTTGATCTGGGCAAATATTTAACTTCTTGGCAGACCAGGAGTTTCAGTGCATATTACGGTATCTCCCTAGCACAGTTTCTATTATTTAATGTAAGCATTAAGAAAGGTGTATACTTAACTCCATCCTTAAGCATTCATTAGGTGCCAGGAACTTTATTCCTAAATATGGCATGGCTGAATTATAGTGGCTCCATATGATATTCCATAAAAAGAAACTACTGGACAAAATCTTTGCAATATTGCCCTTGCATACTTGCTGCTACTGCTGCTGCTGCTTTCTCAGACATGGTTTTAATTTGAACTTCTTATTCACTAGCAACACAATCTTTAGTGAAACAAGGAAACAACCACTATGCATTCTCAGTTCTTTTTCACCCACACCTCTCATTTCCATTTCGTTTGCTCATATTCCCATCTTTATGTCTTTATGATTATTCTCTCAGCAGCAAGCAGCAGCAAGAAGCAAGTACAATGATTCCCACATTGTGAGTTTACCACAGTTAATAGATAACATTCAATAAGCTTAATAGGAGATAAAGAATAGATAAGGGTGGTTTGTTTTTAATGATCTAAGGATAACTAGGAGGAAGACAATGTATGTCTGCAGTATGTGGAAATAAAAAAAATGTGCACATGGTTTTCTATCTAATAGCCTCAATGAATGAGAAAAAGCAGTTTGAATCAATACTGATTTAATTATTATTATAAATTTGCATTTATTTTGTAATTTTTGGCATATTCTTGACATATTTCTGAAAGATATATGAAAAAAACATCTCCACGTTCAGACATTAGACTAAATTTTAACTCTGTATAAGATTTAAAGAACAAATTAATTTTTGACCAAACTACATTGTTTGGTTTTGATACTAATTTAATGTTTTAAAAGGCAAAATAGGTTATAAGGCTACAAAACTACACATGTGACTCACGTATTTTATTATTATTTAAGTAAAGTTGTCTCCTCTTACCTTTAACAATCTTTTTAGCACAGTCATTATATACTTGTTCTTGTGATGTGTGTGACTGGAATACATGGTCAAATGCATAAGGCCTAGACTGGAAAATATAAACATAAAAGTAAAGTTTTAAATTTAGAACAATATTTTGGTATTCCAATTAATTTTGGATCATTGTATACTTCTAATGTTTGTTAAGAAAATTTTTTTTTTACTAAACCTCATACAGTTCCTTTTTCTTTCAAGGTGCACATTTATTTTATTACTAGACTTCTATATCACCCATCTGTTTAATTTAATGATACTGAAACTGATTTTAAAAAATTCCAGAAAAAGGAGAAGTAATTTTCAAAGTTAATTTTATCCAATGCTTGAGAGTATGTCAGTTTTAATAAATATATACGTATGACTGTCCAGCAGATTTTTCAGACAACATTGAAAGCAGTGATTTAACCATTAAAATTGGTCTAAATGTCTTTGAAAATGTTAGAAAAAATACAGGGATCCAATATAACCTGAAACTATATTAATTTTAACTTTGAATAATTTGATTATTTCATTTCATTTTGATGTCAGTCAGCTTTGGCCTAGTGGTTAACACCAGGTTAGAAAACAGAAGACCATGTTCAAATCCTGAAAGCCAGATGGATGACCTTGGATCAGTCACACTCTTTCAGCCCAACTCACCCCACAGAGTTGTTGTTGTTGTTGTAGTAGAGAAAATAGGAGGAAGAAAGTGCATTGTATATGTTCATCATCTTGAGTTATTTGTAAAAATAAAGGTGGGATATAAATATTATTTTTTCTTGTGTTTATCAAGATTTTTCAAATGCAGTGCAGCTCTTATTAATTTTTCTTCCATTGAAAGGAACAAATAAATACTGAAATGAAATATATTTTATAGTTTCTAGAAATATTTTCTAGTTGAAATATTAGATGGTGCTTCCCTTACTTGATTGAAATATAAAAGTACTGGATGCTAAAGTAATAAATAATCTAAAGCCTATAAAAATAGTAATAAAAATATGTTAACTGATAAAACAAGAGCTTTTAAGAATTGTAATAAACTGTGCTAATGTTAAATTAATAACTTAGAATCATCTGTTTTTAATGTCTAAAGACTGTCAATATACTCAACACTCTTAAAGAATTAAGCAAAGAGATATGAAATCTCTTTCATAATTCTATCAAGTACTAACTAGTATTGATTTCAATAGGCTGCTTCAAGAAATGTGGTAATTCTTTCAGAAACTCTATCATTTCCAACCTGGTAAGAAAAGGTAAATTTAACAGTCACGTAGCTTTTGGTTCAAATATTCTTTTTATATTCTTCTCACATATTAAGAATAAACAAATTCTTTTATTAACTTTGTTAAAAGTGTTTTATATAAGTCACTATAAAGCTGATTTCACAAAAACCACCATATTCTTAAAAATAGTGAAATCTGTTTCATACTAGTACACAATAGCAAAAACAAGCAGCATTAATTCTGAAGACAATAAAAATGCAGTTTACTGATTTTTGAATATAAGTTTGTTGTCTCCTGGTATATTAGAGCTTTCAAATTTCTAGACAAAATTGTTGTTTCTAATCGTTTCAAATTTATAAACAAGAATTTCCATTTTGTTTTAATTAAAAAAGTTTACAAGTTAAGAAATTAGATTTAGAGAAGTATGAGGAATATTAGAGAAAAGTTCATCATTATATTCATTGTTGGTTCCCATTACATGTTAAACCCATAGGACAGAAGGCATATCTAGTGCAGGCACCGTGAGAAGGTGAAAAAAATGCTACTTTAAGATATCCATATACAGTACCCATTTATTCATTAAAGAGATGTGCTATGCTCATATAATATCCAAAGTTAGAGGTCCTTAAAATTTCCAATGGATGCATAACTCTGGTATTTATTTAATTTACAATAACTTTATTAAAATTATGCAGTAAACTTTGCTTATGATATAAATTTCCTAATCTAATGACATCATGTGAGTTGACAATCAAAGGTTTCCTGATTATTAATCCTGACTACTGTAATTTCTTTTGGCATCAGATCAACATGCCTTTCACACCAGTTGTAAGGAACAATGGGAACATATACCTGTTCGCATGTTCTGTTTACACTTTCCATAGGTATTTGGTTAACTGTTTTGAGAAAATATTTAGTTGCAGCCTTTAATCTGAACAAACATGATTTCATTTTTAAGGAAGTACCTGGCTTATTCTGACAAGTTGAATTCACACAATAATGACAAATTTCTCAGCTGATTTATCCAGCATGCATCATGTGTCCATGTTTTGCAGAAATCTCATGAAAAAAATCCATTCATCACATCAGATTTTTGGAATAGCTGAAAAGCAGCCACAAAAACCAAAACAAAAAACACCCAGGCATCTGCCAGGAGATTTAAGGGTGTAGCATCAAAAATAACTGTTCATTGTAAGGTTAAATAAAGACCGTGGATGTCCATAAATTATTAAATAAAAAGGTCCATGCACACAATTTTAAACAATTCTAAAGATAAGCTGATTCTAAAGATAAGACTTCTGTCTGTTTATCAGAAACCTTTATCTTTGTGTGTGTCCCTGATATGCCTGCATTGCACATAAAGCACAAATAATATGTCCCACATGAAAGCTGGCTGGGTGTTTTTGGGACAATCAGTGGTGTTTAGCCCAACTCACATTACAGGGATGTAGTTGTGCCTTGAGTTGTTTATAAAAATAATAAAGGAATTTAAAAAATCTAAAATAAAAATAATGTGCTGTGTAAAATAATTAGCAGTCCTGATACTTTAAAAACTAAGCACCAACAAATCTTTATAATATGGTCCTATAATATAGGAGAAATTGGAAACATTTCATTATTGAACCCATCACAAATGTTACATATCGGAATTAGCTTTTTAGAACAAACATGACAAGTATTAGCAAAATGTATCGGCCACATGACCACGGAGATGTCTTCAGACAGCGCTGGCTCTTCGGCTTTGAAATGAGCTGAGATGAGCACTGCCCGCTAGAGTCAGGAATGACTAGCACATATGTGCAAGGGGAACCTTTGCCTTTGTATATCGTACAGAAACTTTCTGCTTCTGTAACTTCAGTAAATTTCAGTATGTGAAATTTGATTTTAAAGTTAAGTTATATTTTATATTAAACACAGAAATGTATTAGAGAAATATAGATATGCCCTCCTTAGTAAACTGTTTGCTTGTAATAGATGGTCTATATTTCAATAGCCCTCAAAGCATCCTTATTCCACACAGCAAGTTAATAGTTTGTTAGGTCTCAGTCAGGACTTATTTTCACTTCCTTCTTAACTCCTCCCCCAGTACAATTGTAGTCTATTCACAATGCAACCAGAGTAGACTGAACCAATAAAGAAAAGACAAAAAGATGTGATAGCCAACTCAAATATCTAAAACAAACAAAAAGAAAACCTTGCTGGGAAATTAATACGTATATACTATATTTCCAAAACAATTTTTATTAAAAGATTTTAGAACTGCAGTAAAAAAATAGTAAATTTGAAAAAGAAAAAAAGGAGTTAGAAAAAAAGACAAAAAAGTTAGAAAAAAATTGAAAACATTTTAGATATCGATTACAATCTTTATCTGGGCAGTTATACATGCAATTCTAATCAATATTTTCTAAGATTGTATCATAATTCCCTTCTATAATTTTTTTAGTATGCATGCTGTAAATATTGAGCCTTAGAGGAAATCTATAATTCTGTGACACTTGCAAGTTTTATTTATCACAAAAATTTCTCTATTTTTTTTACAAAACCCATATGGCCAAATTGCTTTTTATGCCAAATATAGCCATTCTAGAGAAATATGGCATATCTCAAATTATTCAATTCTTATAGCTCCAAAATCAGATCCTGTAATGCAATATACACAGGACTACTTCTGACGACTGCCAAAGAATTAATTCAAAGTGCAATTTTGATATTGATAGACTAGGACCATAATTATGAAAAAACAGGAAAATATGAAAGAAAACAGAAGCCTTTTTTCCAAACCACTTGAAAAAAATAAGATTTTTTATTATTTCTCCTTATTTCCCCAAAGTCTTCAAAGCTCCATTTATGATTTGTAGCATATCTTCATTTCTTAAAGAACCTGTACTTCCTCTTCCACAATTTCCAAGCACAGTTCAAAATGGTATCAGTTTTCAAAATCTTTTAAACCTTAGGACAAAGATACCAAAACAATTTTATTACTTCTCCAAGTGAAAGAAACTGTTCTGGAAATTTTAAAACAAATTCTGCAACATATCTTTAAATATGTGGCTATTTCAACCCCAGCTACTGCTCAGTAGTAATGAGGAATAATTATTACAATGGAGGTCAATTTACAACAAATAAAACCATTTTAGGTTAGGGAAGGTTGCCATAAAGAAATGATGTGTCATACCTGGCAACTGAGTAAACCTGAATTGAATAAAATAAACTCAAAGGAAAATCTTTGTTCTTCCTGGGAGACCTCTTGGATCTAATTCCTTTTTTTCATATTTCCTTAGATTTCTAAGGAACTTTTCAAATGCTGGGTGGATTGTTTTTTTATGCTAGGCAAGTCACTCACACAAGTTTTATTTGGATAGCAAGAACAATCTATCGTATTTTTTTGGTGTATAAGACGTACTTTCATCCCCAAAAAAGTGGGTGGAAATGTCTGTGCGTCTTATAGAGCGAATGTTGCTGAAGCCCACCCACCTGACGGCCCCCGTCCTTCAACTTCTCTCTCACAGCAATTTGCCTCCTTGCAGCGAACAGCCTGGTCAGCTTCAGCACAGTCTGATTTAGCAGGAGCAACTGATTGGTAGTTGGACATGCCTCCCGGAATACTGCGTATCAGCTGTTCCAGGCTGCAGGGATTGCCTATCGCCGCCTCCGCACATCCTATTTTTGGCCACCACGTGTCCCGTTTTTGGCCCATCCCAGGCAGCGGGGATAGGTGGTGGGAATCCCCACTACCTGGAACAGGCCGAAAACGGGATGCGCGGAGGCCGAAAATGGGGCACATAGAAGCAGCAACAGTGATCCCAGCAGCCTGGAATAGCTGATAGGTTGTATTCTGGGAGGCTGATCCAACTGCCAATCAGCTGCTCATGCTAAATCAGGCTGTGCTGAAGTTGACCAGGCTGTTTGCTGCAAGAAGGTAAATTCCTGGGAGGCAGAGGTTGATTATTTTTTCTTGTTTTCCTCCCCAAAAGCTAGGTGCGTCTTATAGTCTGGAGGACCTTATAGTCCAAAAAATATGGTAGTTAACTTACAGTTGTCAGCTCTTCATAAAAAGTGACATTTTCACAAAACTTCACTATAGTAAATTAGAATAAACTATTTTAAAAAGGATTTCCAAATGCTGTTTGTTACAATTCATCTGAAAAGAACATAATATATTATTAAATAAGGTTCATACAGTTTTTGAGTGAAAAAGTGGTTTTGAAGTACAAATTTTATCAAGAAAAAATGTTAATAGCACTTATTACAGAGCTGTTGTAAAGTGATCAGTCAAACCAATCATATTTTTTCCAAACCTTTCTCCTTTTCAGTTCTGAATTAACTTTTTGTAAAGTAGCTGCTGACACACATCAACTACAGTTCAGTAATAACATAAAACTCTTATTTCATATGTAAACCATTCATGTTTTTGTTTGAAGAAAATCTGCAAAATGAGGTTAGATATTCCAGAATGCCAAATCCAGAAGCTTTAAGAGTCTAGCATAAAAGTGTACCAAAGGTTCAGCAATAACATTTCTGTCCCACATATGCATAGTTTAGCACTTAAATATAAAATGCTTTTCTGCAAACACCTATAACATTATAATGGAATTCAAGTTGTGCTTTAATTCTACTTATACAATATTGCTTGACAGTCTGTGAATTAATGTAACCTACGCAAGTTCAAATTTGCTATCCAATGATCTATAAGAATTTGCTGGGATAGAAATCTATCCTTAATACAAATGTGTCAATTGCTATCAATTGACTTGCTGGAAAACAGTGAGTTAGATAATCACACTATTGCTCCTAACATGCATTTACTACAGATTTTACAGCCCCACAAGGGAGCTCTTCATATTCTGTGAACACAAGAGCCTCACCAGTGGTTTTTGTTTTGATGCTTTTGAATATTTCACTTGTTCTGCACAATAAGGCTTAGAACAACATGAGAGTTGACTTTTTTTCTGTAAGTTCGGTACCTTTTCCATAATTACATCAGAGTTGACAGCCGCCGGAATTCTTCCCTGATTATGTGAGAAGAGCTCACAGTTTGGGCCCAATCTCTTAAACAAATACTTCCCCTGGGATGCCAAGGCTCCGTTCAGCCCTTCCCTCCTGACTCCCACAACTCCACTTGGGCAGTCCCACCTCCAGATCTCCCACACCCTCATTCATCCTGGGCGCAGCCCCCGCTTTTGGCCCCAGCATCAGCTTTCCATTACCCAAAACCTTCACCTGCTGCCATCCCAATCAATACAACCCGGGTCCTTCCAGTCAATGACCAAGGCTTTGGGGCGACTCGAAGACCTCGCAGCCACTCCTCTTTCATTTCTCCCTTTTCCCACCCGGCCTCTCCCAGCCATCCGCCTTTCTCTCCGCGCTCACCGCGATCACGACGGTATCTTCGCCCTGGAACTTGGCAATATACTTGTCGCCTCGAATCACTTCCGAATCGTTGAGTGGTCTGAAGCGACACATCACTTTGATGTTGCACTCCGCCGGGTCCGCCATCTTAGGCCAAAGCCGCCGCCGCCGCCGCCCGCTGCAGCCACCGTCCCTCTGGGATGCTGCCTGTCAAGCTCCCCTGCAGCTCAGTACCTGAATCCACTGCCAAACTATCTTTTCTTTGGTCAAAGGGGAATAACTACGTCCTCCTCCGCACTAGGAATGAAGAAGGGCTTTCCGCCCCTACTCTACCGCTACCTCCTGCACTCACTTCCTTTCCAATATGGCAGCCATGAAGACACCCGCGACCGGCGAAACCGAGACCTCCTCTTATTTAAAACGAGGGCGGAGTTGACAGCTGGCTTGGGAAGAGTGATGTCACCTTCTGCAGGGATGCCAACGGCTTCTTCGCCCTCTCACTCTCTGCGCATGCGCGGAAACGGCTCGTGTTCTTTCAGCGTGAAGCCAAGGGAGGCGTCAAGTCAACCAGCGCACGCCATCGATCGGAGGCGGGGCTGGACCTCAACGCGCGTGACGGACAAACGAAAAAGCGGAGATTTCGAGCAGGGAGGATACTGGTGCGCAGGCGCTCACTTCAAACGAGTGGAACGCCGATGTTGGAAAAGGGAGTGGTTGAATTTAGGACGTCCCGCACTCCCAGATTGACTGGTTCGTCTCAGAAAAGCTAATCGTCGTAGCACCGACTTCATCCTAAAATGAGAGACTGTCAGGGAATCTCAAAGATAACTAGAAAATTGAATAAACTTTGCTCAGTGAAGGGAATAACAATCTACTTTTTTATTTTTGTGTATTTCTAGTTGTCTCCAGGATACTTTACCTGATAGGTAAATCATGTGGTCAATTACCGGATCGTGGTACTCAAACTTTTACACCTACATCTTTGTTTGCAGGAGTGTTAATCTATTCCAGTCGCATTTCATTTTACTATGTTGTGTGAACCCAGCCAGTCGTTGAGGGTGGTTTTGTGTTCTAAATGAAGTCAGAAAATTGGATTAACTAATCTGGTTAAATTGGTTATTCATTGATTATTTAGGCTGCTCCAGTTATGACTCATTCTGAGCAAGGTATTCCCCCAACATCTTTATTTGGATTGAAACAATAGGATTAAAATTACAGAAATCAATAATAATAATATAATAATAATATGGCATGGGCCCAGGGTACTTGCAGGACCACCTTCTGCCTTCATCCCAGCGCCTCGTGCGCTCACATAGGGCTGCCCTCCTCAGGTTGCCATTATTTATTTATTTAATTGCATTTATATGCTGCCCTTCTCTCGAAGGACGGGGCGGCTTACAGAAATAAAAAAGTACAATAGTCAATATATAAAAATAAATGCAATGCTATATATAAAAGTATAAAAAAAAAACAATGTCGGTTGGTG
>JANHFM010005617.1:54554-72219 GCA_032468115.1 Grayia smithii | reverse complement strand
TTTTTAATATTTTCAAGTTTTTATTGTTGCTTTTGTTTTTAAAATTGTGAGCCGCCCCGAGTCCTTCAGGAGAAGGGTGGCATATAAATGCAATAAACATTCAAACATTCATTATAATTTGGGGTCAGGCAATCTTAAGAGTCTACCAAGAAGTTGCAGAGAATATCAATAAAATCAGAAGCATATAGTATGAGAAGTAACATTATCAGTGTTCAGCGGCAGGTATAGTGATACTTCAGAAATGAAACCTAAATATGGAATCCTAATAATTTTATGAGAAAGAAGTTACATTATTGTGGACAACTCCCATATAGAATCTGCAAATTCAGGTTACAGTATATCTTGCTGTCAAAATACGTGGCAGTAAAGAAACTTGAAAAACATTTAAATCAGAAATGATGTATCTTTCTCAAAAGCAGATTAATATTTATCTCTCTGTGATTCTATTGCAGGTGATAGTTTTCACAGTGAAAAAACTGCTGCAATTCAAACTTTGCAGTAGGATTTTGTAACTCATGTTAATTACTTCCTTGAAGATAAGTAATGTATAGTGAAGCCAGTTTGTAAATCCAAGTACTGACTATGCATATGTGAGCTCATTATAAAGTACCCCAGATTTTATTTATTTGGTTTGGACAAATCAGCATTTGTAATAGACCCTTGTTTCGCACTCTTACTCTCATAATACCACAGATAACACTTCTGTCTCTTTTGCCTCTTCAGGTGCACTAGTAGACCAAGGCATCTTTGAAGAACTAACAAGAGATTGCCTTCCCCAGCTGTCTGAGAAGATGCAAGATTTAGGAGTCATTTCCAGTATATCACTATCTTGGTTCCTCACACTTTTCCTTAGCGTCATGCCCTTTGAAAGTGCAGTGGTCATTGTTGACTGTTTCTTCTATGAAGGCATAAAGGTCATCTTGCAGGTATCCCTGGCCATCCTGGATGCCAACATGGACAAGCTGTTAAATTGCTGTGACGAAGGTGAAGCCATGACTGTCTTGGGCAGGTAGCTTTGTTTTTAGTTTCAGAATTAAGCTGGGGGGGGGCAGACTTTCCATCTTAAAATTATACCCTTTTTTAGACAAACACCATTGTACAAAGTGCCTGTCAGGCAGATATTTTAATATTATTACATATGTAAATAAGAAGCCACATGATACATAAATAATGGGTTGTGCCCAATATCTTCTACTGCTCAAATCAAAATAGCCAGCAGGAAAAAGTCACAAACTGGGGAATGTGCCATGTCTGCAGCAGCCAAAAATGGCTAACAAGAGCTAGACTGATTTCAGGCTTCGCTACATCATCACTGCAGTTGCCACCAAGGTGTCACAAATCATGCACAATTCTGCTTGTGTCAGGAGAAAATGATAATATTTTATGGTTAGAGCAGATAAATACATTAGGTAGCTTCAGCTACAGGCTGAGAAAAAGCCACATCAAAAAAAAAATCCTTTAAAAAGGTAGTTTACAAGGTAATTTATGAGTGGATATATATAGATGAAAATGCTTCAATATAGACAGTACATTAATTACACAATAATATAGCATTACATTATTAATATGTAATTTAATTATATATGAATGAATCATATCTTGAATCATAAATGTCATCTTAATTATTTTAGTTTTAAAATCAATTCAGCTTTTCATGAAAGATTATGAACTAATTCAAAATTCTGTATTATTTTTTTTATAGGTACCTGGATAATGTGGTTAATCGGCAGAGTATTTTCCCACCTATTCCTCACCTCCATGCTTTATTGACGAGTGGGGATGATCCACCAGTGGAAATTGATATTTTTGAACTTATAAGAACAGCTTATGAGGTCAAAAGATAACATAAATCTTATATTTTTACTTTGATATTTTTAAATGAATTACATACTGATCTTGTAGTCTCTATTAATCAGGGATATGGCTTTAATATAAGTATTCACAAATTCAAGGTATGGGGGTCAAGTGTCTGTTGTATGAAGAATGCAATGGATAAATAATTTAGCTGTAATTATTCCTTTCTTAACCCATTTTTCTTTTAATTGGTTTTGATTTTGGCTCCCTAAAACCAAGCCTATGTTTACAGGTGGTTATTACTGCTGTTACCATTGGCTTACATACCATATCTTTTCCCTCTTCACTTTCTGTTAGAACTTCCAAATCTGACTTCCAGATGAGCACCAGGGGGTAGCAAAGAGATATTGAAAGCTCTGCCTCTTTGTAACTATCTAGTTGCTTAGCTTATTTTTGCAGTACAAACTATGGGCTCAATTTTCCCCCTTCCAAACATGGCTATGATTAGTCACCATCACTTCTGCAAGCATTGCTTCATCATCAGTCAAATAATGGCTAAGTAAAAGTATTCCATCAACTGAGTGTAGGTCTTTTTTTTTTTTCAAACGTATGGTATTTTCTGTGGGTTTAGTTATTAAACCCTAGTTTTCATTTCCACTGCAGAAATTCAGCCATTTGAAAGCAGATGACATTGAACAGATGCGTTTTAAACAAAGATTGAAGGTAATCCATTCTTTAGAAGACACTGCTAAGAGAAGTGTGGTAAGTTGTATCCATATTTTTATAAGCTTTTATTAAGTTGACTGATTTTGTTTCTCCTAGTTGGAATTAAGCTAAATAATATCAAGAAGTAAATTAGATAAAATAACTATTTTCATGTTATTCTTTATTTTCTACAGCTAGGTGTGTAGTATGATAGTGTATGTCGTGGTATGTCGCAAATTTGAATATATATAAATGCAATAAAATAAATATTGATTAGAAGTATTATCAGTCTCCCTTAAGATTGGTATTAACCTGAAGACTTCACAGCCACAACATTTGGCATAATTCTATAATTAATTGTTCTGGAAAAAGAAAGGTTTATATGTGTGTGGCATTTTAGTTGATTCTGATACTGGTACAGACAATTTCCTACCTACTAATAGAGAGGCTATTCATTAAGTCCGTTTTGTTCTCAAATCCAGTAAGAATAAAAACATGCTAGTGTGGTTCTTGCCATAGATAAGGGACAGCATAAGAGTAAAACCTGATAGCTTCTATAACTCCAACCTAAAATATTCTGGAAGTCAGGAGAAGGATTAGTTTCCAGGACACTGCATATGTGTTCCCGTGTGCCACATATGTATTCAGCATGCCAAATATGTATTCCAATCAGTGGTGGGTTGTCCCTGGTTCGGTCTGGTTCGCGCGAATAGGTAGCAGTGACGCTGTGACGTCACCGAACCGGTTTGCAGCGTCCCGGACCCGGGCCTACCCGCGCGCCCCAATTCACCTTTTTTTTAAAAAATCGCTGAAATTAGCTCTGCGCATGCGCAGAGCGCTTTTTTGGCGATTTTTCAGGAAATTAATTTTCTGCGCGGTAGCGCGGTTTACATGCGTGCACGAAGAGAACCGATAGCGAAGGTGGGTAGAACCCACTCCTGATTCCAGTGTGCTAGAAACTCACTCTTTCCTGCCTTCTCCTGACGTATGAGCGCAGACAGATTTATTTGTATCAACAAAAGTTTGCAATTAAATAATTTGTTAGTAGGGTATTTTCTGTATCAATCAACTGAGAGTTGCTGTTTGCCTCATAAGCAACAGTGTGATTTCTTTTTTAATTTATATTCCATAGCCGGCTGATCTGAAAACATTCCAGCTTTCTTTATGAAAATACCTTGGCAGATTTACCATAGACCCATACTAGCAGATTTTCTGTCTTATTTTCTCCTACTGAAAATGTAACAGGAAATACTGACCTTTCAATTCTCTGAATTGCTCTACCTGGGAATCTCAAGGGAAGATTGGCTGTCACAATTTCATGCTACTGTTTTTGTCTGTTGTTTGCGATATTCCTTCCCTCCAGATAGCATCAGATGGCAAGCAATTGTCTCTAATGCCCTTGTAGAAGTTTGTCAATGAGCACGTTGAGAAAAAAACGTGCGGAAGAAAAAATTGACCCATTTCCTGTTTCTGCTGCTAATGATAGTGCACTGAGTGCAGGAAATTCAGTACATATAATACTTTTGACCATCTTTTTGTGCTTATTGACTCAGTTCAAGAGAATAGAATTGTTCTTTTTATTTGTTATTCAGTTTTTAGAATCTTCTGATCTTACAGATCGGTACCTCATGAATACAGACAACATTCTGTTCAAAATCATTAGATGCTACTTCCTTTTCAAAAGTTACTTTGCCATGTTTTTAAAAATATGGATTCCTCCTTTTACTAAATTTATCCTTTCCAGATTTCCAGCTGACAGAACTAAAATATATTTGCTTCTGTGATTTCTTCAGGTCCGAGCTGTATCTGGAGACATTGGCTTTTCTATGCAAGAATTAGAAGATCTTTATGTAGTATTTAAGGTGGGAGACCTTAAAACATTAGCCTTTTTATGATTGCTGTGAGTAGAGATAAAGCATGCTTATGAAAACTCCTTTAAATTACAGAGATGCCAGGATCCAAGCTGGTGGTGTATTAAAAAGACTTTTACGTTCAGACAGTTTGACTTTATTTTTGCGGTTGAGAAAACAAAGGGGAATCCAACAAAATTAAAGGGGATCTTATTTTGTTAGGCTGCTCTTTTTGCAAATTGATTGGATTCTTTATAATTATCCTTTTCATTTTCTTGCATGTTTCAGAACTGATTAAAAGCCATGCTAATCCCTTAAATTATGTCTTCAAGGCCGATAGATTTTTTTTTAAAAAGCGTCACACACTTTCAGCCCAACCTCTCTCACAGCTTTGTTTTAGGGAAATAGGGAGAGGGAGCTTCTGTATGTTACTTTGTACAAAATAAAGGCAGTATGCAGATCTAATAAATCATTCATTTTGTTTATAGGCAAAACACTTAATGAGCTGTTACTGGGGAAATCGTACTTCAGCTGCTCAACGAGACCAAAGCCTACCCTACTTAGAGCAGTACCGCATCAACCTTGAGCAGTTCAAAGACTTGTTTGCTTCCCTTACGCCTTGGTCTTGTGGACTCCACACACCGGTGCTTGCAGAAAGAATGTTCCGACTTCTGGATGAAAACAAAGATTCCCTTATTAACTTTAAAGAGTTTGCAACAGGCATGAGTAAGTAGCTTTTCTGACATAGTATCTTGTCTTATATGTTAAATCATTGGTGAAAAGTAACATAACACTAGAGTGGTACAGCTATTTGGATTTCAAGTGAGAAAGGTCTTTGAGCTAGCGTTGAAGCTGAGGTTGTCTTTATCAGTGGCTGCAGTCCTTTATAGAATACAGAGAGATACAGAAAACACTCATTCTTTATTGCCACCTAGTGGTCATCTAGTTCAGATACAGTAGCCCCAAACAACCCCAAACAAAACTGCAAAATTCAGTGACAATTTCTGAAGAAAGTTGAATCAAAACACATTATCTGTCAGGGTTCCAATAACACCCCCAATGAAAGGGGGTGTTATCATTATTAGAGTGATCTTCCCCACAGGGTGGATAAAAATAATAGTCTTTCTGACCATTTCGTCTTCTACTCAGAAATCCAACCAAAGCTACTTACAGCTTTAATTTGTTTATATAAAATCTGTATTTGACTGACAGAAGCTTGAACAGGTATGCAATAGTGGCAAATACCTGTAGCTCAGGAGTAGGAGGTTTATCCATAGAAGCAGACATCATTAACAGTGTTGATATTGTAATTACTAATTTCTGGCTCCATTCTTCAACAATCTCCTTTAATATTTCTGATATTAAAATGTTTTGTGTCATTTTGTGACTTCCAGTGTCACAAAATGACACAAAACATTTTAATTTCAGTAATGTAATCAATAACGGTATTTTTTTTTCTTCTGCTTAGAATTTTTAGTCTCCTGTGGTCTACTTTCTAAAGTCATGAAGTAACTTATCTTTGTTATGGTTTACAATAGCCAAGATGTCCAAAATAATTCTGTTTCCCATGAGAAATTATGTATTTTATAGTTAACTTTAAAATCTTACATGTATATGGGGAAGGGAGGGGAGACCATTTAGCAACTGGAAGCAGCTTGCAGCCTTTCCTTCCCCACTGACTTTCTGAGGAAATAGCAGAGAAGATTGCAAATGGCAATCACATGTTCACAGGGTGCTTGGCAACGGGTTGTAAGTGTGAACAGATTTCTAAGCACCCAGGTCACAACATATGATCGTGGGGTGAGGGGTAATGTTTTAAAATGTCTGGAAGTGCTTTATAGACCATAAAGTACCTCTTCTGAGTCATGGTAACTTCAAAGAGTTGTTAAATGAGTGGCTGAAAGTTGAGGACTACCTGTAAAGCCATATATAACTTGGGTCCATATTGTGGAAGCATCTTCTCGTAGTAGAATTTGCCTGCTCTAAATGGTCTACTTCTAATTTTAATCCATAATGTTATATTATGTTTGCATGTGTTTGTTTGTATGCATTTTGTGTCTTTTATACGTTTTATATTTATGTTTTTATTGTGAGCCGCCCTGAATCCTTCGGGAGAAGGGCGGCATAGAAACTAAACGAAACGAAATGAAACGAACCTAGGCAGGTTGGAATCCATAGAATGCCATTCCCACTATTGGCCTCTCTCTAGGGCAGTGTGTCCCCTGAGATCAGATGGCCTCTGGTCTTTTGTTCTCTAGGAAATATGGCGAAGACAGTTCTTGGCCATCCAATTTTTATTAATACTACCTACAATGTTATTTACTGTGAGGTTTTTTTTAATGATTATTTTATGGATGTTTTAATTTCATAGACCGGGGGGGTCAAACTGGCAGCCAGCAGGACGGATGCCACGCCCACCCCAGCTCCATGAAGCAAAAAATATCACATAACGTTATGTGACAGCAACGTGATGCCGCAAGTTTGACACCCGTGTCATAGACCATAAGCCATCTAGAATTGCTAGAAGAGGTGGCATATAAATATATTGATGTAAATAAATAAATAAATGAAAATCAATCATGTTGAGAGAAAAAGCACAAAAACAAGTTTTAACCTCATCATAGAAATAGGAAAAACTTTACCAGCTAAATTTCTACATCATAGTTATTAGGCATAAAAATCCATCAGAAAAAAAGGCTATCTATGAATACTTCTAAAATCTAGGTATTTTTCTGATCCCAACAGGTGGAATGTATCACGGTGATCTGACTGAGAAGCTGAAACTCCTTTACAAACTACATTTGCCTCCAGGTGATCCACTTCGTTCACGCTTTTGTTGGTGGGAGTTAAGGATTACAAATTTCTTAAGGCTGTTCTATTAAATGTACTAGACTGATAGTACATATAAGTGATTACAATATTCTACCCATAAGAACATAAATAATATTACTAATTTTAGTATAGGTATGCATAGATTTAGTGTACATAGGCAGAAAGGCTTTAATTTCTCCATCCACGCTCAAATTAATAAAGAAAAAACCCATCAACAGAAATGGCAATGTTTTCTTTATATGCTTTGTTAAGAGATGGGCCTAGATGAGTTTAACCATTGTTTCTTCACACAATAATCTTAGTTAGGATTGGCCTATTACCATAAAAGAAGAAGACAGAATTATTCTATGTACAGAATTTTAACGAATGACATATAGCCCCAAGACAGTTTTTAATTATATATATTTCCCTTGTAAATCTTAATTGACTTAATTTGTATGAATTAATTGATGATGTGGTTATTAGTGAACATACTCATTAATATATTCATAAGGCATAGGACTTTCTAGTTTTAATTTTCTATGAGCTTTTTCATCCCTGCCTAATTTTAATAAGCTTTGCAGAATAATTTGTACGTTTTGGCTAAGTGCTTTGGCTGTTGGGTTTTTTCCATTTATATCATATCTTTTTCTACAGAAAGGAAGATGGGGTCAATCCACTTCCTACTGAAATGTAGACAATGCCTTTCTTTTGAGTGTGTAGACCTATTAAAATTATGGAAGTATCCGAGGACTGTAGTAGTGCTAGTGTTGTAACCCTGATCACCATGTGAAATACAATGGTAACACAGGCAGTTGACATGAGCACTTCCTAACATGCTCTTCTCTTCACAGACTCCATTTAGCTCCTGAGTATATATCTGAGTTGAGGGAAGAAAAGTAGACTGAGAGATTATCAAAATTTAAGTGGAAGAAATTTTGCTTTAAATTCAGCTGAAGTATTAGTAGTCCTTACTTACTAACTGCTCCAAGTGCTTTTTCAAAAGGCAAGCAGACTTTGTTTTTCCTTGATGATGTTTTGCTTCTCATCCAAGAAGCTTCTTCAGTTCTGTGTAATAGCTGAACTAACCCATTTTCTAGTACAATTCATGATTAATGCTTAGCTTTGACATAATAATTGCATTGGTTTTCCTAAAAAATTATTTTTGTTGGAAGAAGGATCCTGTTAATTCCTCTTGTCCTTCCAGCAGTTTTTTGGCCAATATAGTCATCAAGTAGACTTGTCTATATTAGGCGTAGATGGTTCCCACTGATCTCACTTAAACTTGAATGACTATTTTCAGAGGGCATTATTAGTGGATCTATGTTTCACTTGGTGGCATTTGTGCCATGATTCCACATAATCCTGCCATCCATGCAAAACTACTGAGATTCATCAGAGTTCTTTTCTTCATCAAATTCAAGGGAAGCAGCAGTGTACTTTGACAGGCAAATGGATTCATCTTTGTCATTAAAAATCTCAGATATTCTCTGTATTAGAATATTTTACCTTGTTAGGCTGTTACACCAGTTATGTTCCTTTGGGATAGCCTGGCTTCTCTGACCAGTGCATTGATGATAATATCTCCTTTATATTAAATATAGTAAGGTATTATAGGCTTGACTTCTCCTGAATATAGTCTGGTTAATTGAAAGTAAAGTGGCTAGGGTTCTGCTCGGAACTGAGGGTTAAAAAGAAGAATATGCAAGACTCACTTGGGCTCATTCTTGTAATGAGGAAGTGATAAGGCACTTAAATTTCTCCAATTCCAGCTACAGTTGCTCTACTAATAGTAATTGTAACATAGGTGAGAAACACACCATTACAACTATTGGAGAAGTAACCCCACCAATTCATACCAACTGAGCAGATATGGGGGAGGCAGTTTTTCTAAGACATTGGGTACTTCTTGGTGGTTTTGCATCACCTTCAGCATGCTGGGGTTTAGCATCAGTAGATGCAACAATAGATTTATGCTTGAAAAACTTTCCACAACTCGAACGGGAACTCCCAAAGCCAATTCATCCCCTGTGGGAAATAAGGTGAGAGACAGAGATTTCACTTATAACAATCAACATCTGTTCAACTTAAAGGCTGTAAGCAAAGAGTTAGTTGAAATATGGAAAGACCAGAAGCTGCAATGGATGCAAGAGGGAAACTGCATTTTCATGGTACAGAAAGCAATCAATTGTTCAGTGTAGTTGTATTCCAGTTTGCAATAAATATTCTAATTGAGTTATGCCGTCTTGTATCTCTGAAATATTTCAGCCAATCTGAGCATTGTAGCCAAGTTAAGACATGTAAAGCCTAACATGGACTCTACATTACCCTAAAATTACATTCCCTGGAGAAATGTCAATCTTAGTTAGGGTTACTTTGTTTTTATTTAATTTGTGTAGTTAGAAATTGCCTTAAATAACAAATAAACAGCAGCCTTCCCATTCTGAAAAGGTGGCTTCTGTTCCTACAGATTTCCTCTTTTTCTTACTACTCATTGTCTCTCCAGTGCTGTTTCAGAACTCCTAAATCCCGCAGAACAGATTTGAAGGGTGGACAAAAAAGTTGTGGAAGAAAAGGGGACTCAGTTAAAAACCCCTCCTCCTGTTTTTCTTTGTGAAAGTTTCTGTTGGGTCACAGAGCCTTTTCTGAGTGGAAAGATTCCATTGGATATAGGTGATCAACTGAAGTCCAGTACTGTAATCAGAGATAGGTATATAGAGCTATCTTAAGTCATTCTTAAGGAAACAGAATATACATCCATTAACTTTTTTTCTCTTTGTATAGCTTTCAATTCAGAGGAAGCAGAATCTGCTCAGGAAGCTACAAACTACTTCACAGATAATAATGCTACAGAAGGTAAAAATGAGAGATTTTATCTGTTAGGGAAAGTGGGCATGTAAACATATTTGAAGCCAAGCAGAATGTTCTTATTTCCTCTTCCATTAGAATATTATCTCATAACTCTTTTAACCTCTGTCATCGATTTTGGTGGATGGTGGTTATTTGTAGATGAAACATAGGTCAGACTAATTATCCCCTTTTACCACTCAAAGTACTTGCTCAAATCTTTTATAGCTTGTTCCTTTCTTGGTTTCTCTCTGTTATTCTATATTTTGACTCGCACTCATTCCTCCTGAATTTCTTCCTGTCCTCAAAGCCTTTCTTCTTTATTTCTCTCTTCCCTTTGCTCTCTAGTATCTCCTTTTGTCTCAGAACTGGATCTCTTCCTACGTTGTGATTTGCAAGGTTAGTCTGAACAACTAAGACGGGCTGCCATTGGTGTTCTAAAGTGACCTGCTTAATATAAAATGAAATTGCTTTAGAATTTCTTCAAGCCACAGATATTACAGCTAAACAATCAGCCATACTATTTCATTCATTTCCTTAGTCTTCATATTCCTGTTTCCAACCCACTGTGCACAAACAAAAATGTTTTCAGTATAAAATGTCATATACTTGTGTTCATTCACAAAGATGATCCTGCATCTCTTCTTTGATGTATGTCCCAACAACAGAGATTCCATCTCAACTGAAGTCCACTGCTGAGGCAAGTGAATCCAAGGTAGTAGACCAGTAAAGTGCCCTTTCCCAGTTATCATGATAGAAGACTCCTTTCCAGGCATTCGTTCACAGTGCATGGAAGAGGTGTTTTAAGTTCAGCAGTCTGCCGAGCTCCAGTTGGCCTGGTAGATCTACTGTGTGACCATGTCCTTCCATCTATCCATTGGGCTCTGCACCTCTGTGGCCATTTGTGTTGTGGCTGTCGGAAGGATCTGTTATTGGCGGAGCTTTTGGATTTAGAGATTGGAATATTGATCTTACCCAAGACCAAATGCAGGCTACAAGGAGATTGAAATTCCTATTAGCAATCAAAAATATCCCACACCCAAAGAAGCAGGAATAAGTGAAAATTGCAAAGAAAATCCACTTAATGTCTAATGCCCAAGTCATTGCAATCTTGGCTGGGACATCATGAAGCAATTGCAACATTCACTTGAAAGAAAAATTGAAGTATCTTGTTTGAAAATACAGGAATCTGTCTGATCATCTGAAATGAGCCCTCTTTTTTTGCTTGATCACGGAATATCTGTGAAGATGATTCTAATCCTGTTACTCCCACCTTCTTTCCATTAGACACCCGAATGAAAATCACTCCATAGTTCGTTCCACACATTTGGATTTACTTTAGAAAACCCCCAAGTGCTTGTTAATCTCAGACTTGGTCTCCTTTTGTTGTAATGAAGGAGTTAGAGGGAATGACTCCCTTTTTTCACCACAAAACTCAAAAGTCTGTTGTGGAGGAGACTTCAGATTATTTTATGCTGACCAGGAGCAATGCAGGGAAGGGGACTTTCTCCTGCTTCCTTTTATTTCCTTTTATTAGGAGCAGTGTTTCAATATGCTTCCAAGTGAAAGTATTGAGATTTTTTTTTTCTAGAAGGAAATGCTTTTATTTGAAACTAGGTTTTGTGATTTACTCCATTTTTTTTCCTGCTGATCATCGCACACTGTGATGTTGCAATCTTTTTTTTCCTTGCAATGTCAAATATGTGGCTGATGTAGTTTCTCCTTGCAGAAGACCTTGGTAATATTTTATTAATATAAACACTGATTATATTTTATGGATCATCTGGTACGACCTTTCATTTTCAAAAAAAAAGAGTCAGGCTTTCTGGGATAACTATACCATATATCATATTTTGTGCTTTGTGTTCAGAGTCTGATAATCAAATGTCTTATAACGCTAAAGACTGTTTTTATGGTATTTAGAGGTGCTTTGTAAGAAAGGACTTCCCTGATCCCATTTAAAGCATATCATTAACATAGGGCATCAGTTTGTGACCACATTACATTTCATATTAATTGAACTTTTTTTTTTTAATTAAACCCTTTATTTGTATTTTAATAATTTTATCTGAAGTCTGTCCTACCAGTACAATACTTGTTTTTTGAATTTTAAAATATCTGGTTACTGCTTATTTTACTTAACTTACATTTTTGCTCATCTCCATATCATCCCATTTTCCCAGTGTATCAGGATTAAAAGTATTTAAATGCAGAGCTGTCTTCTCCATCTTAATATGCTTCAGATATATCTGGATTATAAGAGAATCTTATAATCTTATAATTATCTATAATTCTTATTCTTAGGTATGAGAATTCAAGGAACTGAAGGGTCTCAGGGTGGGGAAACCTGATGTTTTTATAATAAAAGTATCTGCAAGTGAGAGTCCCCTGGCTTTTCTTCTCCTATGGTTTGATTTCTTTTCACATAGTATTTGAAAAATGAAATGATAAAAACAATAACCTGAACAAAAAAAATAAGTAACTCATTTGACCTACTCTTGTTCGACAGTGCTTCCTCCCCCTTTTTAAAAAAATTCTTAAGTTGAAAGTGTTTTGCTGACAAATATTCAGTTAAATTATTTTCCACTTTGTAGTTTAAAAAAGCAGAATCAGCTTTTAAAAGGAAAAGCCATATTCAGAGCAAAGGAAATGGAGTTAGAGACTTCACCTATTATTAGCCTATTGTACTTTTTTTCTATAGTAACTATAGTAGTCTTTCCTTAACTTTGATCCAGAATCTTCATTACATCTATGTCAGTCTAGATGCAGTATTAGGATAATACTGTTTGTACTGTTTGTAATGCCCTGCTTCTAATAAAAATAGCTATTATTCTTAATGTCCTTGATTTTATAGAAACAGATATTCAAGAAGATAAACCAGGAAGAGATGGGGAATCCAAAGATCAAGGTAATGAAGTGTTCTGATTGTTAGTAGTTTCCTTAAAGATGTCCTGCTCTAAAAGAAATCTCTGGGCAATGCTGGCATTACCAGAATTCATAATATGCATTATTTATATTGAGTTAATCTTCCTTGCAGAGAGGGGCACAAGTCCTCATGATTACAGATACCACTTGCGAATGTGGGCCAAGGAGAAAGATGCCAGAAAAGAAACAATTAAAGATCTCCCTAAGATGAGTCAGGTAAAAAGTTGCTGAAGAGTCTATGGATTTAAAATGATGTCTTTGAAGAAGATTTTTAGAATGTTAGACTAAGTTAGAAAGTTTGCAAACTTTACTGCTGTAACTTTTTAATTGGGTTGTTATGTATGTATGTATGTATGTATGTAGGTAGGTAGGTAGGTAGGTAGGTAAGTATTTGCGGTGTTATTATTCCCTTTAAGGAAAATTGTCAAGTTATCAGGATTAAGGAAGACACTGAAGTGATTTGACCTATGCCATATTTGAATAATACTACATTTGAAGGATAATTTCTTATAGAATAATTCATTACCATAGAGGTGGGAGTTTGAAACTTGAATCTCTTTTTTTCTTTTTGTTCACTCGTGCTCTCTCCTTCCCTATAAAACGGACTGAAAAAGCACATCCTTATAAGGATTTGCACTCAACATTTGCATTCTGTAAAATTATGGAATGACCAAAACAATCAAAAAGTAGCTGCTTTATTTAGAGATTATTTTAACTCTTAAATAAGTATCATCAAAACAAGGGTAGAAGAGATATATTGAAAGGATGCCAGATACTAGAATTGTGATAATAGAAAAATGAATTAACATCTTGTTTAGTTTTTTAGTATTATAAATAAAAGATCCAAAACAAAGATTCTATACATGATTATATAAGGTAACTAAGTATATAACTTGTGATTATGGAAAATAGCTTTAAACTCACCCAATCTGAAAATGGAAGTACATTTTAAAATTAAAAGTCACTATAATATACTCTCATGTACGTGCACACTTACCTCCATTCTAATTGTCTAAACCAAATGACTTTCTTATAAAATGAAAATATTGTGTTGATGAATTTGATCAACAAATTTTAGAGTTAAAGACCCAGTCATATGGTATCAATGCCTTGCAATACATTGCAGCTATTAGGTGTTTCTGGTCTGGATCATTAATATGTAATACTTAATTGTCTATATTTTTACAACGTGAATATCTCAAATGGGAATTTACAATTCTATTGCTGGGAGGTTAACTTGGGAGGATTAAGAGAGCATCTATTAGAAGTGGACATTAGCTCTGCATTATCCATTTGAAGATTTTTCACCTTATTAATTGCTATCATATGTCTTTCTTTCTTTTAAGGAACAGTTTATAGAATTGTGCAAGACCCTATATAACATGTTCAGCGAAGATTCTTTGGAGCAAGAACTATACCATGCCATTGCCACTGTTGCTAGCCTTCTCCTACAAATTGGAGAGGTTGGCAAAAAGTTCTCTAATCAGCCTGTTAAAAAGGACCCTGTAAGTAAAGAGTCTCCGGCTTCTGATCAAAGTCAGAGTTCAATCCTAGAGCAATATTCTCAGGCTACTCCAGAAGGCAAAGCTTCTGGGGATGTTCAAATTGAGAAAAACCAACAGGAAAATCAAATTTTTGTAGATGGAGGAGGTGAAGGTCCAGGATCACCCATACAGTTGTTTTCAGATGATGAAACTAAAGATGATATGTCCATGTCTTCATATTCAATGGTTAGCACAGGCTCCTTGCAGTGTGAAGATATTGCAGATGATACAGTTCTAGTCGGTTGTGAGGCAGGCAGCTCAGCTGCACGAAGTGGCAGCACCATTGATACAGATTGGTCTATCTCCTTTGAACAGATCTTAGCCTCAATCCTTACAGAATCAGTCTTAGTAAACTACTTTGAGAAGAAAATTGATGTTACACAGAAAATCAAGGAGCAAAGGAAAATTGAAAGACAATTCAGTTCATCCAGTGATTATGAACTCTCCTCAGTATCAGGCTGAACTTGAGGAATAAGGCGAAGGTTGGGCAAGAGGCAGGAGGTCTAGGAACCTAATGGATGGACAGGTTCGGGTTTTTTTTAACCAACATCAGTAACTATGCATTAATTAAAGAAACCGAATAAGGGGTTTATCAGTGATTCTTTGATACATGAGCTTCCCTGGAGGATAACTTGCTTGCCGAAATAACATTAAATTCTTAAAAGCATGAAAGGATGGAACTGAATAGCCTCTTGGCTTAAAATTACTACAGTAAATTATGCATGTGTGCCTCTGCTTGTCTTCCTTTAATGCAGCTTAATTTTAGGCACACCTCTGCTATACCTCCCTTTGCTTTGGACTTCTTGGTAATTATTTAGAAGTGCAGTCCTGCTTTCTATCTTTTCACTGCTTCCCTGTGTCCGAACACAAACATTCAAAACACTGTAGATATTTCTACCCTGCCTAAATCAACTTTGCTAGGAATTGATAAATGCAGTGGAGTAACCTGTTAAATGTAAATATGTTGTATTCTCTTACCCTTGGCATCTTGCAATTCAAAATGCCCCAGTGTATTGGGACAGCTGGTTTCTATCCCAAGTGATTCATTAATATTAATTAGTACAGTATATAACTTTCAAAATTCCAAAGACAGATATTTACTAATATCTTTTAGCCCTTTTTTAACTCTTCAGTGCCATGTTCATTTTTAATTTCCCTGAAAGAAAGGAGTGTAATAGCCATTGAGAATGGAGTGGAATCCTGAGGATCACAAGACGCAAAAGACTTAACTGTCTGATTTCAGACCATTTTATTGTTTCTTCATAATTTCAGATAGTACATAGCCTGAGCTCTCATAACTTACAGTCTGTTACCTTTGATTGCTGGCATAATTAGAAAGCCTGTGTAAGTCATGATTTTGTCTGTGATCTGAAGTAGGTCTAAATAATTTTGTTTGTTTGTAAATACATCCATAGGAAATGCAAATGTAAATGCATAACTTACTTGCTATGTGGTGTACATCATTTGAATTGCAGTACAATGGAAAGATTGCAATTGTGTATGTAATGTATATTAATAGGTGAAGTTTAGATCACCTTGTGCTCTGATGGTGTAGTATAAATATTCAGATACAGGACCCATCCTCTACAAAATCATTTGTGGATTGGAAGAAAATTGGAGTTCCATTTTGGATTGATAGCTTCCCTATGGGAAGGCATTCACTCTCAAGAAGCATTATTTGTTTATATTTGTATACATGCTCTGTACACTAGTTGCATGAATTAAATTTAAATTGTATAAATGCCATGTATGGTAATTGCTGAACCAGCCATTAGTGTTGTCACTTTGGCTGTTCAGAAGGAGAAAAGTCTAAAGATCTTGAACATATGTACCCATGGAATACACCAGTAGGTGCAATACCCAGTGTTATTCTGATTGTGGCATATTCTGTATATTTAAGCCTCAAATTTCATATGTATTTGAAAGCAGATAATAATGACATTAGCTTTTACTAATTCTTCATAATTTATTACCTTTTAATTATATATATTTACACACACAAATCATACATGTAATTTTACATCATTTGTCTGATCAATCATGTATATATTCAATAAATGAATCGAATAAGTCATAGATTTGTTTTCATTTTAGTTTATCATATCTATTTAAGATAACTGCTGTTCTGTTCCACATTTCATTTTTCAAATACATTGCAAAAGCTCTGCTAAGAGCTTAAAATAAGAAGACTTAAATAATGACTTAATTAGGCTAAAGCTCAGCTCAGCTCTTTATTTCTATTTAATGTCATGGGTCACCTTTGAGTTTTGCAAAAGAAGTGCCTTTCAGAAGGAAGAGACCCATTAACACTTCTTCATTCATTGGCATAGACATTTATACAGTTATTATCTGAGATAAGGATAAACTTTTGTCAACTTCTCATTCTAGCCTCCTGGTAGTCACCCATCCATGAATCAATCAATGTTTTTAGAACCTTTTTGTTGATATTTCACAAGATTAAAAGAATTGGGCTGCTACTTCTTTGGAAGATTTGTCTAGATTTCTCACTCCTTTTAGATCTAGCCATCTCCTGCAATCATTTTGCATGCAAATAATTAGAACAAGGATGCTATGTGACTCTCCTCTCATCCCAAATCCACATTCCAACACTATGAATAGCATTACTTAATAGTTACACTTTATGTCTGAGATAATAATTGTAATACCACATGATCTGTTACCTGCCTGCCCAAGCCATTCTCTCTCAAAAGCCATAACTATTTGTGATACAGTACAACAGGCAGTATCCTGACATCAGTTTCTTATCCCACACTCCAATATGGACACATCTTTTATTCTGTCTTTGGGGGATAATCACATTCTACAATTTATTACATTCTTCAGTATAGAAATGTTTGCAGGACAATTGTTAAATATCTTGATATTAGCAATCGTACATTTGATGGGTCCTTGGTGCTCTCAGATCTAGGTTATTTTCTTGTAGACATTACCCAAACTGATGTTACTAGTTTATAATGTTTATAATAATAATTGACTAATTACTATACTATATACAGTATATAATAATATACTGTGTAATGGCTCTGCACTACATCCTACAATATCTTGAATCTCCAAAGACCTACGCAAGGGTCCACTTTGTAGACTTTAATTCAGCATTCAACACCATCATTCCAGACATTCTTCTAACTAAGCTAAACCAGCTAGCAGTACCTGAACACACTTGTA
>JANHFM010005617.1:38289-51113 GCA_032468115.1 Grayia smithii | reverse complement strand
CTCTGTAAACCGCTTAGAGAGGGCTGTAAAAGCACTATGAAGTGGTATATAAGTCTAAGTGCTATTGCTATTGCTAACTCCCAAAGGCAAGCTGTTTCATTGGCTGATTATTCTCACTGTCAGAAAATTTCTCCTTATTTCCAGGTTAAGTCTCTACTGCTAGCCTAAAGTAAAGTATTTAGGAATTAAAGTCAGTCTTAATCTTTAAAGCTCAGGTCTACTCTCTGATTATTTTTCTTCCCCAGAAGCTGACTTCTAGGGAGGAAGTCCAATTTAGTGAATGGCACCATCCCTGGATGCTATTCCAGGCCAAATAATTGTGTCCTTGGTGCTCAGAATTGTACTTGGGTATTTTCCCCCTCTTTTCAGCAATCTATTAGATAATCAGTGTCTGTAGAATTCCTGTTCTACTAAACTGTGCTTTGTAAATTCTGCCTTGAATCCAAGTATTAAGATTAGTTTAAAATTACTAAGTGTGACTTCCGTTTTATTAATATGGGTATTTTAAATTTTCAGTTTCTGGCCTATGAAGTCATTGTCACAAAAGTAAAAAGGCTCGACAAAAAGAAACTGGCCTTTGTGAATGATTCAAATGTACCTTCAAATAAACATGTATTTTATTGTCCCTGCTAATCAGTTGTTCTATTCCAGGATTTCTCTCTGGCTACCCACACACACTTCCATGCCTGGCTTATCTAAGACAGGAAAAATTCCTTAAAAAAACATATTTCTTTCTGTCTTTGCTTCTGATTTTAGGAACAAACAATCAGACCTTAATTGTGTATCGCACCACTTCTCTGCACAACATATAAGTTGCTGCAAACGGATACAAGAGGCACCTGATTGATTTAATCCCCTTGCATTTCTTTTTTATTGAGTTTTAATATTAAATTCAAAATATCTTTAAGAAGTAGTTTTATGATTTAGGTTTTATGAAAGACTAGCTTTTTAAGAGAATTGTAATTTTTAAAGGTATTTCGTTTCTATGAGTTATTTCTTGTAGATTCACATAATGACATTATAAATCTTTCTTTGGAGGCAATTACTAAGGCAGAAATGGCCTATTCCCTATTGGCTTTTAGGCTCAGCTTACTGACATATTACAAGAAGGCTTACCATGGTCATTAAAAACTGATCTGGGATTTATTGTGCCTCTTTAAACTCTCAGTACTTTGAAAAGTATTGAACAGAAAGGAATACAAGGTGAAGTTACAAAGATATCCCACAAGGCAATCAAGGGGAAAATAGACTTAATTTATCCCACCAGGGCCTGCAAAAAAAAAAAAAAAAAAGCAACCCTACCATAAAAAAATATTTGAAATTAAACTCTTATTCTCTCATACAGGAAACTCACAATATATGTGGTCATAATGAATCAAATTGCTCCGTCTGCAATGTTGGAATTAAGAGGGTATCAATTTCAAAAGTGCTGTAACACTCGCAAATTCTTCTTTTTTATTGCGATTCCCTCAAAGAAATTCCTCACATAGATGACTGAAACAGCCCTGACTGAGATAAACAATTTTTTTAAAGCATGCTGTGTATCTTGTTTTTCTCCCATCCCCAGATTAATTATCTGGCCCATTATGTTCTAATTAAAACAGGTAAGAGGCCTTTGAAATTATTTGGGTACAAGGGAAGAAAGCCACTGATAGATTATGGATTACTACTGTGTGCTTTAGATTTAACCCACTAGCATGATTGTAAGGTTGACAAATATGAATGGACTATTAAGATTTGGAAATTTAGCCTATTGCATTAAAAAGCAAATATTCAGCTTAAAATGTCTTACCTCACTTCTAGTTTGTATCAGATATCTAGGGAATAGCAAACTCTTTCTTATCCCTTGGTAAAACAATGCAAATTGTTGACTTATTGGATGGTTGTATGTTCACCCTGGTAATTAGTCACTTGGTAAATAATTATCTGTATCCATTCTAAATCATTCAAAAGTGTCATCTCAAGCTAATTGACTATGTAAATTGAGCTATACATACATAAACCTGGAAAGCAAAAAGAGAAAATTTCAGTAGAACTAGTAAAGATTCATGTTCCATTAATTTATATATTCTGCATAGAGATCAGGTATATTGTAAAGTAATTTAAAATAAAGTAAAAGTAAATATTGATCCTTGGCAGGATGATATAAACAAATTAGCAGATAATTATATGTGCAGAATATTAAACCATTTCCCTTTGGGTGGGTTCAGAACTGTTGTGTAATCAGAGGTTAGTAATCCAAGCCATGTTAGCATTGATTAGAATCAAAGTCCGTAGAATGTAACAGCAATTTTTGAAGAGCTAGAAATAAACTCACAACTTTGCAAATACAATCAATGTGAATATCTTTGAAATTTTGGTTCCACGGAAAGCGGCATGGACTCAGATTTTCTACATATTCTTTAAGCTAGTGTATCTGAGGTTCTTTGATTTTAAAAAATGTGCAATGATTTTGGGCTAATTGAAGGTGAGATAGAGCAGCATATACTGTAGCAGTATTTAGTAATATGTAAAACTCTCTGTCTCAGAGAGTTTTAGTAGTATATGGATAGTTAAAGGGAGCGAGGAATCGTAATGATGGGAAAAAAAGCGTAACAACTGCAAAAGGGATGGAAATGAAAACACATTTCAAAATGGGTAAAGAAGATTAAATAAGGAGCTTCCAGCAGAGACTAGGGAATTAAAAATAAAGGTGAAGAAGTCATTTGGGGTAAAAATCACTGAGGCAATGTTCAAATATTTTAAAAATTTATATGTGAATGATAGTGATCATCAAAGAGCAGAACTGACACAAATGCTATAAAAGTCTCCAAGAAAAAGATGATGAAAAGGCAGCATATGAGAATGCGGAAAAATGGCAAAGTGTAAACAGAGAAGGGTTAAAGTATGGATTGCTTTGTAAAGAATGGTATTATTGTTTTTCTATACAAAGAGAAAGGTACAGTAGCCTTCAACACAGACTGTAATGGAGACCGAATTTCCATCATAAGACATGCTGGTTATAAATTAAGGCACCCATGTGACTGGATCTAATTTTATGACTCTTTTGTGGTAGTCGTTAAGCAAATGCCACAGTCATTAAGTGAATCAATGTATTCTTGCATGCCTTTTTTTTTTGAAAACAGGCTGAAAAGGCCAGATTGATTTTATAGCATTTATTTAAACATTCCTCAGTATACTGTATCTTTAAGCAAAAATATCATAATGCAAGTTATTGACTTTACTATATGCTTTTGCTAAATCAACAAATGTAAAGCTAGTTTCATTTTGAAAATTCATTTGTTTCTCAATGTTTTTTTTAAAGGCTGAGGGCTGCAAAAAGCAGCTAAAAATTGGCAACAAATTGTAATTTTTATGGGATAAAAAAGGAAAACCTATTAAATGCATGTGGAGAAATCATATCAACTATCATTAATTTTATGTAATTCTCATTTAATTTGATTTTAATTTTGAATTAATCCCCACACATTTTTTTTCTTCTGCCTCAATTAGTACAGTTGTTTTTTTTAAATAGGATGCACATCATTCCACTTAAAGCATCATTAAAATATGAACTATTTTTCCCATAATACCCTGTTTCCCCCAAAATAAGACATCCTCTGATAATAAGCACAATTGGACTTTTGAGTGCATGGCAATAAGGCCAAGTGCTTATTTCAGGGTTCAAAAAAATATAAGACAGGGTCTTATTTTTGGGAAAATACGGTACCTGTATATAGAAATTATTCTTTTTACATAGTAGCAATAGTTCCTTTCTCAGTGAATGTATAGAATACTTACTTTGCTTCTGCAGTAGTGATTAGTAATAGTATCTGATGTTTGTGAATTAGAAAAATATAGGCCATATACTCAGTGGTTTTGTTGGCAGAGAATGGCAAGAAATTTTGAGGTATTCTTTAGCTAGGTTAGTTTGTATTCCTGTCTTTTTAACTGTGATGCAGAGTGCCAAGTACAGTCTCTCAGCTATGGAAATTTGTTAGGTAACATTGGCATTAACTATTCAACAAGGAGTAATGGATTTAAGTTACAGAATACCAGACTCTAGTTGAGTATTAGGATTTCCTAGTAGAGCAGTTTGGAGGGTGGAGTTTCACTGCTAACACATGGTTTCTTTTTAATATGTATGGATCTGCTTCTGAGTATCCTTTGAAATATAAAAGATCTCCCAACATTTTGAGGGTGTTTTGAACACTTCTGAAGATACTGTTAAATTCTGACCCAGCTATTATCTTTAGAAATCTGTACTGCAGCAGACCTCAACCTTTCCGGCTTTGCATACCAGCAGTGGGGGGAGATTGGATGGTTCCAGGTGAGCGTATGCATATGCAGCTTCATTTGCGTACCCGCCACTCATGCAAATGGAGCTTTGCGCACACACACACTCATCCGCTGCTTGCACAATTGGAGCTGCACACACTTGCCTGCTGCTGGTTCCAAACAGGTCATGGCCCAGTAATGGACTGGGGATGGGACCCCTACTGTGTAACTAGTGTAACATCTTTTCCATTTTGTAATTAATGTTGAGCTTTCCAAGTTGAAATGTTAATTTGTGGGAGAACTGTATTTTTCACCGATCACTGTATTTTTCACCGATCGATGACCCCGACAGGTGTAGAGGGTTGCTATGGTATTAACACCATCCTTACAGTTCAAACTGCAGTCACCATCACAGAAGTGAAATGGCTGTCGAGTAAGAAAGCTCTGGGAACTATAAAGATAACTATCAGATGGTTTCTCCTTTTCGCATTTAAGAATTGACAGTGTTGTCATTTTTGTTTTTTATTTTAGGATAGGATACACTTAGCCGTGGTTAATGTAAAAAGCTGCAAAGATGATTTATGTGATAGTACAATTCCTGTGACTGAAGACCATGTGCTACAAAGAAATAATCAACAGCCAGAATCAAAAGTAACTGGACTTTCAAAATGGAATAAATTCCTTTTATCTGACAAGAGTTGTAATATTGACATGACAGGTGGAAGGCAAAGGACATTAGACAAAACACCTGCTGCAGGCACAAGTGATGGAGACACCACTTCTAGTGCTGTGTGTGGTAACTGGCATCTCAAACCACAACGGAATGTATTAACCTGCTTTGACAGAGCAAAAGATTCTGATCACCTTGGGACAAGCAGCAAATACTCTGCAGGTTTGGCTACTTGTCAAGATAAGGCACAACCTGCAGAATTTACCACTTCTTCAGGGTCTTATGCTCCTGTTAAATCAAACAACCTTTTTTCCACAGAAGAGGATTTTGATGATGATATTTAAGGCTCTACAGTGAGATTTGTTTTTTTTCCACTGAGATGGTTTAAAATAATAGCAATATGGCCTGCATTTAAAACCAGACACTTCAATGTTGAATAATAAAGTGGATCGTATTCCAGTCATATTGTTTTAGGCATGGCACGAAAAGGCTTTAATTATCTGTGGAGCTGTGCTGTATTGTTAATGGGACCATTATTGATAAAGAGGCATGGAAAGCAAAGGCTTTTTACAAAAATCAAATCTTTGAACAAGTGATAGCTTAGAAAAGCTAACATTATTATTGGTAACTTTTAAAAAAATGATATACCTCTAGTTAAACAAACTTAAGCACTAAATTAAAATTAAAAATTAAGCACTAAAATAAAATTTCTAACATTCACATGGCTCCATGATGGTGACTGAACATGGAAGATCCACAAATGTGAAAGCAAAATACCCTTGTCCTCTGTGCCACTGCCACAACTTGAAGGTAACTTTAAACTAGTTATATTTCTTGTTTAAATATTAACCCTTACCCAGTGCATAAGAAAGAACTAAATTTGGAAAGTTAGCATGATTATGATATCTATGAATATAGAATTATAATCATATCATTACAGAAAGGAAAAAGGTATAAAAAGAGGCTTTAACAATGTGTGTTAAGAACTAAGAGCTATTTGGAAGCCGACGGTTGCTTGGCATACTGGATACAATCCAGGGCTGCCCCAATGTCGTAGTTCTTGGAATGCAGCAAGTGAGTCAACCAGCCTCCCGTATCAGAAAATCCCATCGACAGCATCTGGGACAAGGATTCAATCAGACGAGGATCTGCTTCTGTAAACAGATTGAATTTCAGCATGTCATATTCATTGGCCCATAAAAATTGTAATTACATACCTAAAATTTACAATTCCACACCAGAATTTAATTAAATTCAACAATTATTGCCAATATTAAGTCATTTTTTTAAAAAGTCACTTTATAGAACAATCCATCTCATTCAAATCTAATAATCATAATGGAGATTGATTTATAGAAAATGCAAAGCTTAAAACAAATCAGATTATAATCAGCCATATAAATTAAAATTTCAGGTTGAAAGTAGGTCTTTCAAATATGCCTAAATTGATTTTCTAGCTAAAGCAGTGTTTCTCAACCTTGGCCACTGGAAGAGCAGAGCTGGTTGGGGAATTCTGGGAGTTGAAGTCCACACATCTTCCAGTGGCCAAGGTTGAGAAACACTGAGCTAAAGAATGCATATATTACAATTTCATAATAACGTAGGGAATAAAAATGCCAGGTGACCTAAAGCCATTGGTGACTTGTAAAGGTAGACATTGTGTTATTTAAGTCAAAGTACCATTTGGCCAGAGGATTTCATGCACAGCACATTAGCTCTTCACTAAAGCAGCCTGGCTACTTTTGAACTTCTGTGCAAGCCTAAAAATATGATGTTGCTATAGTTCTGCCAATGCTTTAATAGTATTTTTTACAGAAATATTTATTAGGATTTAGTTTGTATCCAAGCTTATTAGGACACAATACTTTCTATAAAATAGTTTTGGAGCCTGCCTAGTTCTTATTACCAGGTGGAAGATGAGGGTACATTGCAGCTTCTCGCAAGCCTGTTGGTCCAACATTAGTGGCAGCTTCAACTGGATTTAGAGATTTTGGGCTGTCTTCCTCTATCATTTGTAAGGACTGCAATTCACCAGTTGAAGGATCTACTTCCTTTGAAGATAAATGGGTCCAGTCTTCATCTCCTCCTGAACTACCACTGGATTCACTTCGTTCCTGGAATATACAAATACATAAAATGTTAGCAAGTCCACTTTTACTAGCTGTATTTACAACAGCATCTAGAAATGGTCATTTGCTTTTTACTAATTATTCAAAAGAAGCAGACTACCTCTAAATCTAAATTGCAACAGATAGTAAATCCTACAACATATGCGGAAATATCACTCCTCCCAGAATCTAAGGACAAGGAAAAATTTTGCAGTTCAGGTAGGAAGTGTTCCAGAGAACTTGGATAATCAATTCCGCTTCACTCCATGCTTGTCTGAGGGCAGTTCAGCCATGTCATACAAAGGTCTAGTATGAAGAAGCTTCAGATTAAATATAATAAAGTGTGCTTTATTGCTAATAAGTATTAAGTTACTTTTCTGTTACAGGTTAAAATATTTATAATATCCCAACAGCTTCAGCATTCTTGGAGCATCAATTAACATTTCTTTATATGTGCAAAACTGACATTTCTTGTACCTGTGACAAAATATTCTCTTCTTCCATCTGTGCAGGTGGAGAACAGACTATCATCTCCTGCATTTGGTTTGCAAGAGCATCATTTATGTCTGCATTATTTTCAGAATTTGTTTCTGGTTTGGTCTGCTCAGTAGGACTGCTGGGTTTGGGGCAACTCTTCTCAGAACTAGGTTGTGCAGGTGATACTTTGCTTCTTTGACCCTCATGTTCTACATCAATATCCACTTCAATGCCTAAAAAAGCAGTTGACATGGGTTATGTTAATGACATACTGCAGTCTATTCATGGGCATCACTAATTTTCTGCCTATGTGTTCATTACTCTAGTTCTTTCATATTTTGTCTCAAAATTACAGATTAATTCTTCTGTCATCCACCCTCTACTTCATAGGCAACGTATTTCCAAATAAACCACCATTTGGGAGAACATAAAAATGAGTAACATAAAAATGAGTAACTAGATTACATCAATTGGGTGTTGCATCCAATATTCTCTAGTACTTGACACAAGTGCCAACTCATTCTCATATTACAATTAATCCATGAGAGTTTCAAGTGTTTAATTACTATTTGTACATGACATTGTTGCAGTATGCTTAATCACTGTTAATTTATTAATGATAATATTCAAAGGATATGATCATAGTTGATAATATATTTTTAAAAACTCTACTTCTGATATCTTATATAATTCACCCATGGTATTCTATATTTTCAGTGAGCCAAATCAATAAAAAGTTTGGTTTCTGGGAAGTCCACAAGACAGACATGAAAACCAATATTTAATATTTTAAACCTCCCAGAATTACCCTGTGATAAGGTGGGCAGTTAGTAAATTTTACAAATAAATGTATTTCACAAATAAATAAAAATATACAGTGAAAGGAATTGTTTACCAAGTGGACCCAGGAATGCAGCCACACTTTCTCCAACATTCTTCAGGAAGTTGACACTGGCATCTTGAGTTTCATTGCTAGTGGTTTCTTTTATAAAGCAAAAATATAAATAATACATATATAAGAACTTTTCAAGAAAAGAATTTTATGAGTTTATCAATCCTAATCAGGGGAGGGGTATGTGCACGCATGTATAAAATTAAATACTTAATTTTAAGATACTGTTTAAGATGTAGAAATTTATATAAACAGCATTTGCAAGGAAATAATTTTAGGTATCGGATTTTTGCTAATTTATTTTGCATTTAAAGCCTCTATTATTGCAACTTTTAATTCTTACCGCGCTCTGGAGCATCACTTTGAGTAGAAGTGCTAGCTTGTGCCTGGCCAGAATTCTGGTGCTGATGGGCAGAACGTGGGTGTCCCCTACCACGCAACCAGGGAAAGGAGCAACCATCGTGTCTCATTTTACGAAGCCAGCGACCTTGAAGAAGCCACTAAAGGGTAAACAAATGTTTTTAAGCCACAGCAGCTTTAAAATAAATGACTTTATAGTTTTTACAATTATCTTTGTATATCTGCCTTTCTTCATAATACTAACCTCAAGCTGATGGAATGGACTTGGAAACATGATCATGTTATGCTCCTTATGGACACCTTTTCCCTCACAAGTGCTGCACAGGTCATAATCTGGACAAACTGCACATTTGAATCTGGCACCCACAACTGGGCCCTCACAACTATCACAGATCACATTAGGATGCACGAGGTTTAGAGAATGCTCCTTGTTGCAGGAATGACGGTTCACATGCTTAAGCTCCTTTTTTTCTGAAAGACACAAACAGAAGCTGTTGTTCAACTATAACCATGGTGATCAAACTATAACAGGTAGTCCTCCACTTACAACAATTGGTTTAAGGGTATGTTCAAAATTACAACAGCACTGAAAAACATGATGTAACTTTTTTATACACAGTGACCGCTGCAGCATCCCCATGGTCACGTGATCACATTTTGGGTTTTGGGTAACTAGTATTTATGACAATTGCACTGTCCTGGGATTTGTAATCTTCCCAGCTGGCTTCTGACAAGCAAAATCAATGGGGGGAAGCTAGATTTGCTTAAGGACTGAATGATTCATTTAATAACTGCAGTGATTCACTTAACAATTTTGACAAAAAGAGGTCATAAAATGTTGCAAAATTCACTTAACTGCCTTGTTTATCAACAGAAATTTTGGGCTCAATCATGGCTGTAAAGTTGAAGACTACCTTACCTGAGACTAAAAAGTTATCCATATTGCAAGACAATTAAAAGGTAATATAAAGCAAGGTTTAATCCCCTCCCTCCCACAGGTTAATTGTACCCAATATTGAAAAGAGTATGCCTACCATAATACAAATAGATGTATCTTAAGTTCACAAATCACAATAAGGCATGTTTGTTTTTCATTTAGTGGGCTCTGTGAACCTAGCCATATCAGTTTTCAATTTTGCCTATAACAGGACCATCTTCCCATGAAAGATCCTAAGTCTGCAATAAACAATTTCTCATGAAGGAAATCTAGAATAGCCTTTTTCAATCATCTCCCTCCTCTCCCTTCACTTCTTAAAAATTCCTATAAAACAGCCCAGTTTAGTGTAAGAAGCTGCTCTAAAAATGCAAACTGTTTTAGCATTTTGAAATAACTTAGGTAAAAATTGCCTTCAATGTAATGCAGTTAAAAATTAAAAACATTCTTAAAGGACTTATTCTGCAACAGATGAGTGACCCACATATTTTATTGGCAGGAAAAATCACTTCATATCACATGTAGTCTCCTTTGCTTTGAGTGATTAAAACTGTTTTTTCCTTCAAATCATACCTGCAGATTCAATGCAATTAATAGCATTTTCAACATTTTCATCTTAAATGTCAGCCATAATACAATATCTATCAGAAGACAAAGGAACCAGTGCCTACTCAATGCCAGGTACAGACTTTAATGGTTGCTTTTTTTGTATTTCCCAAGGCAGCTGCTGCTGATTTCTTCCAGGATAGCTGAGTGAAACCCATTTTTCATTGCCCATCATTAATGGGCCATTCTAATCAAGTGTTCAAAATACTTTCTCAGTTTCAAAGCCTCCCGAGTATAGGTTGGAAATTAAGACTGAATGTAAGGTAGCAAGAAAAATATCCACCTGCTTTACTTTTACATCAACAAATTACTTCTTGCTATAGATCACTTCTATAGAAAAGCTACAATGTCCTAATTACCTGGGCTTAGTTGCTGGAACAAGAAATTATTTTTAGAAATTATAATTGTGCAAGAAGAATTATCAAAAGTGAGGAGTTGCCACTGTACAGGTAATCCTCAATTTACAACCATTCATTTAACAACCGTTTGAAGTTACGAAAAAAAGTGTCTTATGACCGAGCCTCACACTTAAGACTGTTGTCCCCATTGTCCCATAATCAAAATTCCGGCACATGGCAAATGGCATGTATGTATAATGGCTCCAGCATCCCAGGGCCATGTTTTCATCATTCCTAGGGGGGCTTTCTACAAAGTCAATGGGGGAACCCAGATTTGCTTAACACCCACAGCAAAAAAAATCGTAAAATTGGGGATGAATTATTTGATGCCCACATCACTTAGTGACAGACATCCCAATTGTAATCCAAGGACTACTTATATTTTAATTTCATATCCATCATTGTCTTTAATTTTCTCTGCTTTTTGCTTAGCCTGAAATATTTCCAATAAGAGGATATGGATTTTGAATTGCAAATAATCTGTGTAGTGCAGGTTCTTTATTTGGAACCAACTACATAGCCCAGAATGCATGGGAGTGCAACTGCCACGAACAATGTTACCTTTAACATAAATCCGAAAAACTCCAGCTTTCACAGAGGGTGGAACCAACTTCAATTCCTCATCACTGGAGAAAGCAATCATATCACCATCTTCATCTGAAAGTAAATAATTAATTTACCATTTGATACAAGATATACAGTCATAGTCTGAACGATTCTTATAGAACATGCAGAAAGCAGGAAACATGGTTGTGTTGAATCTTAAAGCTTATGTCGAATAAGTTTAAAAAGGCAGCAAAACACAACACTGATTATTCATTCCTCCTAGCTGTTTCTTTTGGATCATTGCATTATAAAATTGATTACTACTTCTGGTTCTGTCTATGTTTTATACCAGAGAAGAAATATCCTTTGGAAGTTATAAACTTGCCCGAGTGGTTTTCAACCTTGGCAATGTTATGAAGTGTAACTTCCAAGTCCCAGAATTCCCCAACTAGCTAGGGAATTCTAGGACTCAAGTCCACACATCATAAAATTCACAAGGTTCAAAAACACTACTCTACCCAAAATCAGTCTACAGACTGCATGCTTTCTACCTAACTCACTCAATTAAATTAAATTGTAATTTTTTACTGACTGATGCATACAAAATATAAAACATATTATGCAGGTCTCTATTTCAAGGCTAAAATTAGTTATGATAATAAGAGCTCTAACTAAAGCAGGGGTGTAAAACTGGTGGCCTGCAGGTCGGATGCATCATGTGCAGGCCACACCCACCCCAGCTCCATGAAGGGGGAAAAACGTGAAATGTCAGCTGATGGCAATGTGATGCCATGGGTTTGACACCCGTGAACTAGTATCAGTTTTGACTAGTGATTAAGGCATTTGGCTAGAAACCAAGAGTTCTAGTCCTGATTTAGGCATGAAAGTAGGCTGGGTGATATTGGATCAGTCATTTGTTCTCAGGCCACATCATCATGCTCAGGTGACAAGCTGGTAGGTCAATTCCAGTTGCAACCAATGGATCAACACTCAATTTGGGGGGAAAAAAAGCAGACCCCTGCATTTAGGAGAAAAACCTAGGATGAAAAAAACAATTAAAAGGCTCCAACAAGCTTTAAAGATGCCTTAAAAAGGAGTAAAATTCAAAGTAGCATTTTATATGGATTCTTAGGTAGTAAAGTTTTTATCTTTATTCTCAATCTGGAAAAGCCGGTATTAGGTTCTTTTTGTAACTCTTGGATGGCAAACTAAAGCTCAGTCATACTTACCCTTGCAAATTGTGATAGAAGTAACTCTTATCGTTAAAAACTCTAGAAAAGCTAGTAGTAAGATTTCTACTAGAATGCAAAACATAACAAAGAAAAAAAATTATTTCTTCTCTGAATCAATCAGTAGTTATCCTGAATTAATTGATGCAGTGGTTTCCATGGTGAAGGGGGAAAACGATGAAAACATTTAAATAAAACATCTAATGCTCCAACCCCATAAAAAGAAATGTAATAATTCCAGTGCCTTTCCAGAGTTACACCCCCAATCATCCAAACCAGTGTTTCTCAACCTTGGCCACTGGAAGATGTGTGGACTTCAACTCCCAGAATTCCCAGGGAATTCTGGG
>JANHFM010005617.1:21908-34193 GCA_032468115.1 Grayia smithii | reverse complement strand
AGAATTCCCCAGCCAGCTGGGGAATTCTGGGAGTTGAAGTCCACACATCTTCCAGTGGCCAAGGTTGAGAAACACTGATCTAATATCATCCTTGCAGTAATGTTGCACAGCAACTGTTATTCAGAGAAACTGTTGCCTCTGCTACTAAACAGAGGAGTAACTGTGGTCTTCTAATAATATTTTTCTCAACCCTGTCCTTTTTTCCTCATTGCCTTTTTACCAATTCCTAATTCATAGCAATGGCATCAGGTGTGCATTGCATGAAAAACAATTTTTGGGTCCTACTGTTCAGCTTCATTTCATAAGTGTGGCTTCTAACTTTATGAAGCAAGTAGAAAAAAACCGCCCACATTTATCTTACTCCCCCCCCCCCACAATGCCTTAACATTCCAAACACTTTTTTGGAAAAGCCATTACCTCTTCAGTCTATTGACCACTAAGGCAAAGAAAGGATAGAAGATAGAGAAGATGTAGAGTTTTACCTCTCTGTCTCTCGCTTGGCCTGTTGTTAAAGTAGTAAAAGGAATTTATGGATTTAAAAGACAAAGGAACTTCATCTGTCCTTCCCCTTTATCTTTTTTCTTCAAGAAGTAGTTTAAGAGAAGCTAAGCTGTCTTATTCAATGCATTCAAATGCATTCAATGCATTCAAAGTCCGTAAAGGGGGTGTGCATAAGTGCACCTGCATGCCTACCATTCCTATCCTCCTGTCCCCATTTATTCATATTCATTTCCCTCCTTCATGTCCATGTTCATATTCATACCTGCTATCTTGTATGTGTTTGACATATTAATAAATAAATACAAAAAATTCTTCATAAATCTTTTTTTTTTGCTTCAAATATATTGAATGTCTGTTAGCATTCATTGACAGCTATACTTGGCATCTAGGCATATATATTATGAACACATTTTCTTTTTAAATGGAGCCTGATACTAAATTAGTTGGTGTTCTTTTAGCACCCTGCTTATGCTTTGGGACCACATCTTCTAACCACAACTCCTGCTGAATTCAAATCTCCAGCATTTTCCCATTACAAGTAGACCATTGATTCATTTGGTTGCCTTTTTTTAATCCCGAGTTTCTGCAGTCACTGGGAAGATTCCCTCTATATTGCTAATGATGAAGAATTGTTGTTCAGCAGTACCACATGTTTGCTTGCAAAGTACAGGAAATTGTGGGGCAGAACCCAAAAAGATTATCCATTGTATCCTGTGAATCAAGTGACAAGATATATGCCTCAGCATCTTCTCTGAGTGTGCTGGAGATGATGTTAAAAGGGTTGGAAAGCACTGATTCAGTGTTATTTCAACAACCACGTAGGACTTTAGTAGCTCAAGTATGTGTAGCTTGTTCTGAATGGATGGGAGAATGGGAATTTTGTTGATGATGGAGCTGAGAGAGACAGTCTTTGAAGTAGTGCTGAAAACTTCAAGACTTTTGGTCTTGGGGAACTTCAACGTACATACTGAGGCTGCCTTAACAGGCACAGCTGAGAAACTGACAGCCTCCGTGGCTTTCATGGAGTTTTACTCAGTTCATTTTGGAACTTACCCAGGAAAAGGTTTGTACCTTTGTTTTGTTTTTATCTTAAAGATAAGTGGTCTTATCTTTATCTTTATCATATAAATGTGTGCAAGGTCCTTGCTATGGATAAACCATCACTTGCTGAGGTTTCAATTATTCCAATAAGTGTCCCTCCATAGAGAGAGGGGCCAGAATAAGTTAAGGACTATTCCTTTGGAAGCTGATTTATTTATTTAACATACTCCAGACAGCTCTGGAACATTTTTTATTTATTTTATTTATTTATTTATTTTGTTGAGTATGTTTTAGATAATATATATAGGTATAAGCATGAATTGAATACATAAAATGAAAACAATTAAAGGGAACATTAGGACAGGGATAGTAGGCATGCTGGTGCTCTTATGCATGCCCCTTACAGACTTTTTAGGAATGGGGTAAGGTCAACAGTAGACAGTCTTAGGTTAAAATTTTGAGAGTTTTGGGATGAAACCACAGAGTCAGGTAGTGCATTCCAGGCATTGACCACTCTGTTGCTGAAGTCACATTTTCTGCAATCGAATTTGGATCGGTTCACTTTAAGTTTGTATCTATTGTGTGCTCGTTTTATTGAATTTTTTTATTAGTTATTTTTTAATTTTTAATTTTAATATGTTATTGTTATATTTTTTATTTGTTATTAACAAATATTAATATTTGCTATTGTTTTATTGAACCTTCCTGACAACCCTTTTAGGCACCTTGATGAAATCTTATAAGTGTTTGATTTAGTGGTTCCTCAGCGGTCTCTGTCCCATGTTGGAGCTCTTGGCATTCTGTGGCCTACCCAGTGTTCCAAATAATGAAAGAGGGAAAGAAAAATAACTCAGGAATAAGATCAGAGAAGGAAAGGAAGAACAGAGATTTCTTTGCTCATTGTGTGCTGAAATAGGGAGAAGAAGATCAAGGGAGCAAGAATTTCATTTGGCTGAAATTGGACTAATTAGGAAAACAGTTGGCAGAATCAGTGGAAGGAGACACCCTTCTGATTTAAAGGGTTTTATGATCCAACTGAGAGCCAGTTTGATGTACTGATTAAGGCATCAGGCTAGAAATCAGGAAAGCATGAGTTCTAGTCCCACCTTAGGTGACACTGCTCCCTCAGTCCTAGGAAGGAGGCAATGGCAAACCACTTCTAAAAATCCTTGCCAAGAAAACTGCAGGCAGTATCTGAGAATTGGAAAAGATTGAATGGAAGAAGAAAAAATGATCCAGCTACCTTGGAAAGTATGGAGTTTCCCTTCAACTATACAGATGAAACTCGAAAATTAGAATATCATGCAAAAGTTCATTTATTTCAATAATGCAACGTAAAAGGTGAAACTAATACATGAAATAGACTCATTACATGCAAAGCAAGATAGTTCAAGCCTGTCATAATTATGATGATTATGGCTTACAGCTCATGAAAACTCCAAATTCACAACCTCAGAAAATTAGAATATTATGAAAAGGTTCAATATTCTAGGCTCAAAGTGTCCCACCCTAATCAGCTAATTAATCCATAACACCTGCAAAGGATTCCTGAGCCTGTAAATCAATGGTTCTCAACCTTCCTAATGCCATGACCCTTTAATACAGTTCCTCATGTTGTGGTGACCCCCACTGAATGCCTTTCTCCAAAGCAGCACAGTCTTCGGTAGTTCCCCCTCCTCTCCCTCACAGCACATGCAGATGTTGGTCACGGCTCCCTTTTCTCAGCGCTGCTGCCCCCTGCTGCCCCCTGGTCTGTCTCCATGGTGAGGAGGCAGGCAAGGAGGCAGGCAAAGGGGCAGCGGACTTGGCCGTTTCCCAAAGAGTCCCTGCTGCTGCTGCCGCCACCGCTACATATCGTAAAGCTGTTCCTGGCCACCGGCGGTGCTTCCGTTGTTGTTCCCACCTCTGCTGCTGCTGGTGGCAGTTCCGCCTTGTCTCCTGCGCTGCCTTGCCTCCATCCCCTCCCACTTCTGCTGTTTTCTTGAGGCTGACGACTCATCCCCGCCACCATGTTGCCTTCACCTCCTCCTCCTGCCTCCTCCGCTTCAGTTCACTTTCAATTGTGTTGTGCCGGCCCGCAGCCCCTTATATTGAGCCTATATTGATAGAGGAGCGGTGTCTCAGTTCCTAAGACCATCAAAAATATGTGTTTTCTGATGGTCGTAGGTGACCCCTGTGAAAGGGTCGTTCGACCCCTAAAGGTGTCATGACCCATAGGTTGAGAACCGCTGGCTTAGAGAGTCCTGTAAAAAGCACTATAAAGCGGTATATAAGTCTAAGTGCTATTGGTATTGACTTGTATTTAGAAATCGAAACCTAATGGACAGCAATGCAGTGATCGCTAAAACAATGTCACTTCTCACCTGTTAATAACATTGCTACCATCATGGCTTCCAAAACACTCCCAAGGACAGAACATTGCAGTGATCAGCCCTGATGATTATAAGGATGTGAATTACAGTTGCCAGGGCCTATTGCTACAGGAAAGACTGCAATTGGCACACCAGCTAAATCACGGCAAAGCGAGGAATCTCGGAGAGCCTCCAAGTGATGGACTTGCTCCTTCAGCGGAAGTGTTCTTCCATCCAGAAGTAGAACAAGAGCATTTCAAAAGCCAGATGATTTTTGAATAAAAGTGAGATTGACTTGATGTTCAACTTCAGCTTATTCCTATACATCTAGTTCCAGTCACAAGGTTGACATTTACTGTATTTCCAGCCTGGTCTGAGGTGGAAATCTATAGCTTGTATAATCAGTATACCGATAACACCTTATCCCAGATCAGTGGATTACCTCTTCCAGGACTCCATGGAGACATCAAATAATAGTTATAAAAGAGCCAAACTCTGTGGAATCCCAAAAGAGGGAAACCGCTAGCTGACCTCTGCTTATTGCCACCAACTGGAATTAGACTCTCAGGAAGGAATGGAATAAATACAAAGCAGTGCCCCTAAACCATGATAGCATGGGTCACAGAACTGGAAAAATAGCATATTTGCAAAATATTCTTTTTTTCCCCTCCTACCTACTGCAAATCTCACATTTACCATCAGGATGCTTTTTGTTTTCTGATATTAAATCCAATTTTTAAGTCATTGTGTTGGGATCTACAGTTGGATTTTTCCGCTAAAGAAATAGTGGGAAGAACCTAGTGTAGAACAGATATTCCAATATTCTAAATACATTAAGGTTTCAGTGATCTGTAACATGAAGGCAGGAAAATATAATATTTGTAGAGCACTGTACATTGCTTGATTAAACTGTGTTATGATTGTTTCATGTAACTAACAATAATTATCCTCTTTCCTCTTGTCTTGATTTGAATTGCATATAAACTGCTCTCTAGATAACCATCTGGAGTCAAAAGAGACAAGAATTCTGAAATCCTCTTTCTCTAACCTAGAGGCTTTCTTCTCCAAATTGACACCACAATTCCCAATACAAGAACATATTTCTTACCTATCTTTCCCAATAAATAAGAAAAACCAAGTTTAATTTTGTAGACCAGGAGTAAAATAAATAGCTCTAATTCTTTTTAGTTTTTATTTCTGTCCTGGTATATGTTACCCTTTCTAATTGTTTTCAGGCTTTCCTAGAAAGGTATTCTAGAAGACCATGAAAGCAGCTTCAGAGTAGCATCATGGTTCTTTAAAAACATTTTGCCAAAGGTTGGAGTAGACCAGAGTATTTATTGGGAAAGTAAATTTTGCCTCAGACTGTTGACTCTGCCCTCCTTGTTGAAGTTTTTCAAGCTAGCTGGAGATAAATCTTTGTTGTGTTTCTATCATCCAGTACCTGGATTTTGTAATCCACCCAGACTCTATCTATCTATCTATCTATCTATCTATCTATCTATCTATCCATCCATCCATCCATCCATCCATCCATTTTATAACCAGCAATGTGAAATCATAGCAGCCAGTTCTTTAGCTGAGTTTGACTTTCATATACATCAAGTTATTCCCAGGAACCTAGGATGTTGTAACATATCAGCATAGTATAGGTGTGGGTCCAAGAGTTATGTTCTTTTGTAACTGATAGATGGAAATTTTGTCAATGCATATTAAGGTTCATTGCACAGTCAGCCACATGTTTATACATTTTTATCCACTTCAAGTACTTTCCAAGGATCTGGGATAGACAAATATTTTGTTTGATGGTGTTGAAGGTATCATCACAGGGTGTAAGCCGTTTCAAAAAAAGCTGTCTTTCACAATTGACTGAGGTGATTTGGTAAATACTGATGGTATTGGATTGCACCAAAGGCACCTATAATCACAAGATTTGCCACAATTGTTCTACTTTTATTTGTAGGTCTTTACATTTTGTGATTTTTCTCCAGTTCTTTCTCATCCATTCTGTTGTCTCCAAGTACTGCAATGTCTATTATCCATATTTTTTTGTGTTTCTTATCAACAGTCCTTAAGTTTGGTAAGGAGCTTTTCTGACTGAATTGTAAAGTCACAGAGTACTTTAGTTTCTTCATTTTCTATCCTGTTCTTTGTCTGTTTTGGTAGTCCCACCCCTTCTTGCTTGCAGGCAAAATGTAATTTCTTGTAGATATTACAATGGACCATCCCTGCTACTTTGTCATGCCCTTGTTTGTAGTCAGTCTGTGTGACCTTTTTGCAGCAGCTAACTAAGTGGTCCACTGTTTCTTCAGCTTCTTTGCCAAGGTGGTATTTGTTGTCTGTTGCTCTCTTCTCAGTTCTGGCTTTGTATACATTTGTTCTTAAGGCTTGGTCTTGTGCAGCCAGAATTAATCCCCCTATCTCATTCTTCAACTTTCCTGCTCTTAGCTCTTAGCTCTTAGCTCTTAGCTCTTAGCTATTGCCAGGTCTTGTTCTTATCGATTGGCTATCAATTTTTTTGTATACTGGCCATATAATACTTTGCCTTGCCATGTTTTGTTTAGTCTTTCTTGTAGGCCAGTTTGGGCTCTCCAATATTCATTAAGCCTTCATGATGTACTAGCTTCAGTGCATTTTCTTCACTATCCTTCAGATATTCTCCCAAATTCCAATCCTCTTTATTCTTCTTCAACTCTCTCTCTCTGAGGTACTGGCAACATTTCACATCAACCCATTTTCTGTGATAAATAGTGTCTATCAACATTACTGTGTGGATGAAGGGCATGATTCACTGTCATTATTTTTCTGGTCTTCCTATCCAGGGCTTTTAATTCTGTTTGATTCCAATTCACTGTTTCAGTCATACATCTAATGATTGGAATTGCTCAGGTATTAATTGCCTTGATGGTATTTCATCCACTGAGTTTGGACTTTAAGATCTTCTTCATTCTCATGATCAGTTTACTTTTAATCTTCTTCTTGACTTAGGTATGCTTGATGTTGTCAACCTGAAGGATTCACAAGTATTTGTAGTGAATTTCACTGAGTTTTTGATATTACTTCCATAGAGCATCTTGATTTCTTGATTTCTCACTATTTTTCCCTCGTTGATGGCATATTTATCCAGTTCAAACTCCATTGCAATATTTTGGCTGCATATAGAGATGATGTTGACAGCATTCTATTTCAGATGGTATTTCTCCATATGGCTTCAGATCACTCATTTAATCCTATGCATAATCAGGATCCTACAAACAACAACAGTCTATGAATGACTCATATAGAAAATGTATGAATTATTTCAACATCTATTTATCAAGTTGCAAGGACAATGTTTATTTATGAATGTGTTGGACAATTGTGGCTTTCTTTTTCATCTCACTTTGTAGATTATTCTATGAAAGTAACCAATAGCTTTCCACAAAGGCTGCTGATATAACAATCCTAGAAAGGATTTATGTGATAATAACTTCTTCAATCTTACTCAGTAGTCCTGATTTAGTCCTGATGTAATATGTGCACCTTTATATGTGCATCCTAGCCACTTCATTCTACAGGACAAACCCCAAGATCAGACCCACATTAAAGGCACTACAGAAATCCAGTCTTGAAGATACCAATGCATGAATCCCTGTGGCCAATTGTTATAGGATTTTGTAGAATTGTGCTAAAACAGTAACCCACCCTAAAATAGTAATAGTGCACAATTGCGCTATTTCTCCTGTCTTTTTGATCTGATTATTTTGTCTTCCCTTTGACTCCTGCTACAATAACAAGATTTTAATTTTGTCTCTCTGTTCACATTGTGGAGTTATAAATATTACTGCTCCATTGCTTGGTGCTAATAATTAAATGTCTATAGGACAATATGAAGCATATAATTTTCCCTATTGCAAAATCTATAATAAGGACAGTAGATGGTGCTACTGATTTAACTGAGGCTTACACAGGATCTTAAGGTAGAAGACTATTCTCTCTTCTGTTCTCTGCTACTTTCATCAGAGAAGAAAATACAGAGAACAGTTTTTCTGCTTTCTTTACTTTAGTACAACCATGTAACCTGAATTCGCCCCCTCCTTTTTTTAGCTATGTAGCAACCTGAAGCCAGAGGTAAGGTGATACAATGCTGTCTACTGCTGTAACATTACCATTAATTGATTGATTTTCAAGCTCTAAGGGGACAGGTGGTCTTATGCGTTTCATTACCTCATGATGCAAACGCCATACAGGTAGTCCTTAGTTAACAACGGTAATTAGGACTGGAATTTTTATCACTAAACAATGCAGTCAGTCATAAAGTGCAATGTCATATGACTGCATCACTTAATGACAGCAATCCTGGTAATCTCTGCTGCTTTTTTAAAGCAAGTGTTGTGGATGGTTAAGTGATTCCCATGTGGCTTGTATGTAGGCCAGCAGATAGGTAAGGCATGGCATGAGGCATGGCACAGTGTAGTGGCTGGGTTGCAAGGTGGGAGAGGGTGTGCAGGTAGTCAGGGATGGCTGTTGCGGGGCAGGAAAAGGTGTCCAAGTGGCCCATTAGGTGTACCATGAGTATGGCTGAGCAGGGATGGTTTCTGCCAGGAAGAAAAGAGTGCAAGCAACTTACAGTAGTGACTTGTGACCTTTCCTGCTGGCTTCCCCATTGACTTTGTTCTGGGAAGCCAGCAGGAAAGGTTGCAAAAGGTGATCATGTGACCACAAGATGCTGCAAATGGTAAGTTGAGCTGGTTGCCAAGTGCCCAGATTGTGATCACGTGACCACAGGGATGCTGAAAGGCTGAAAATCTAAGATCCAGTTGTAAGTACCGTTTGTTTAGCACCCACATAGCTTTGAACAGTGAACAAGTGGACATTAAAAGAGGATTACTTGTACTATGTATCATTTGTAATTTTGTATCATTGTATGACTGACACAAATTATACAGTTTATGCTATTTTCATGATGGTATTGTGAAACACATTACATCATCATGACTTTTATTAGATGTGTATAAAGCTTGGTATATTTGACCAGATTTTGGGAAAAAACATCTTATAGGCTGTATGTTGCATTGCTCATCTCCTGCTCACACTGTTAGAAACCGACTAACTGACCTTGACTGATCTGGAAAGCTAAACTGGGTCAGACCTGAGAAATACCTGAGAAATACCAGAACTGTAGGTTAGACTGGAAAGAGGGAGGAAGAGAGAGTATCTGCCATATTGTGGTCAAGAAAATGGCATAGATGTGTCCATGAAGGCACCATTTTGGAAGAAAAGAAAAGAAGTGGCACCCTGACTCTATGACAGATGTTTTTTACAGTTTCCTCTTCCAATGAAATACAGTCAGGGATTATAGCCATGATTGAATGACAGCAATGGTAAAAATGATAGACAATTAAAAGACAGGCATGCATATGCAACTAATTTTTAAGCCTATTTGAATTTGGAACTATTAATCCTGGTTAAAGCTTGCAAAAAGGATGTTAAATTAAAGTTAGCACTTCTACATTCATAGCTATGTTTCATGCATGCAATATTTGTTTAATCTACTGTATTGGCTTTGTAAAGTTTAGTCTGTAAGGTAGAATACTTCCACCCTATATGAAAACCTCTTTTGTAAAGAGAGAAATTGGTGTCCAGTCTTGACTGCATGCAGACATCCAGCAAATTTTAGTCCAACAGGAAAGTGCTTCCCCTCCTCCTCCTTTCTCCACCGTACTCCCCTGCAACTAAATAAGGTTGATATTATCATCACAATTCCTCCTTAGCTCTGAAAGTAGTTTCTGCACTTTACTAATCTATATCTGTAGGGCTGCTGTGGGATGTTGCATGCAATTATCCAAAGCTTGTTTTTATTCTGTGCTCTCTCGCCTCACTTGGTTCACATTTACCATAGTAACAGGTCCCTTGTGTTAGCAGGCTATTTCTAGTAGCCTTCTCTTTTGCAAAACAGACTTGAAAAAAAGTATCTAGGCATGCTGTGTGACTGTGCATGCAAATAACTTTTAGCAATATCAGTGTGTTCTAGATGTCTCTGACACATGACAGTTGTGCTGTCATCAAAGGTGGGATGGGAAGGAGAGCTGCGTGTTCAGAGCACATCTGAAATAACAAAACAAGCTAATGTTAGCATCCAAACCATTAACATTTCTTACCATTGTTTAAATGAAATGGTGACCTTCTATTGGCCCCCTTCTTCTTCAGTTGGGACCAAGGAAAAATATCCTCTTCATGATACAGAACTGTGAGAACATACATTGCATAAAACACATAGGTTGTGTTTGAGAACAGATACTGAATCACAGACTTGCTAACTATATTTTAGCCCAACGATCTGCCCAAACCAGCCAAAATAGTATATGGTTCCACAGCTGCTTTTATACCACACAATTAGACTATTGAAAGACAAACAATTACTGTATATTCACACAATATATTAAGCTTGGTAAATGCCACTTATGGCTTTGCATATTGTGAAAATCCAGAGCATTCAGTTGATTTAAGGTTCGGGGTGTTCTATGAAGATAGAAAATAGTTTAATTCATTAACCAGGTTAAATATGTATACTCATACAATTGGATTGATGAAACCATGGCTAACTTAACTATACAGAAGAAAACAGAGGCAAACCATTTCCAGCTTGTTGTCAAGAAACCTCTATACACATGGACATGAAATCACCAGAGGCTAAATTCAACTTAAGAGAGTTTTTAGTTATTACTCTTTCCAACCCAAAGAGAAAAGAAAGTATGACAAGGGGCACAGGACTCCAAAAACTGAACAGAATGGAACCAAATTTGTGTAATTGGGAGAAGCTGGCAAAATAAACACTGAGTATGAAAATAGGCTACATTTGCTTTGGGATTGTGAAGCAAAACATTATACAAAAAAAATCAGCAGATCAGCATGCTACTAACATTTTAAATTTTCTCCCTTCTTTTTCCTGGTCATGGGACCAAGAGTGGTTTTGAAAGAATTCCAGAATCTATGTTTGCTTTGCCTGCGTTGTTTGAATTATAATGATTATTGTGCTATGAGATTGTCGAGCTACTTTGCAAAATCCTACTATTGTTATTTTCTACAGAAAAACTGAATGATTTCATAAGTAGATAAATGCTATATCCAACTGAAGGCCCACCAATATTCTACTATCCCTAGGAACCAGTACCGATCTCAATCTGAATCATGAAATATATGAGCTGGAAGGAACCTACAGCTCATCTAATTCAATCACCTAACTCAATGCAGGTATCCACCAGGCAGTTCCCAACAGGTAATCATTGGGTCTCTTTTGAAAGCCTCCAATGATGAAGAATCTACCACTAATGTGCACAAGAATGGCATCAAAGCAAGTCTTACACATCATACTTTCTAATCAAAAAGCATGCTATGAAAAACTATGGAATCCTTGTGTCTGACCATTGCATCTGAAATTGTCACATGTGAAACTCATTCATCTTTTGCCATTTTTCTCATATAGTATGTATGTATGTATGTATGTGTGTGTGTGTGTATGTATGTATGTATGTGAGCAATTCATAATGTCTGAAACACACACTTATACACTCAAGAGTAAAAGTTTCATTCTTCCATCTATACTTTTGATATATGAAGCATGCTATAGACATTCCTTGCTGGGGAGGGCATTCCAAAATTGGGGGTTTACCACTGTAAAAATCTGTCGCAGAATACTTCTCTACATTCAACATGGTGACCACCCAGAACAAGCCCTCCAAATATGATTTTAAGATATACATTGGAATATGTACAGGAAAAGATATTCCTTCAAAAACTGTAGCCCCTAGCTATGAAGAAATTTATAGAGTAAAACCAACACTATGAATTGGGATTGGAAATGTCCATATAATTCAGTTTCAGGATAGCTCTGTGTGTAACATTAATCTTAACAAGAAGTTACCAAAACATGGATATTTATAGCGAGACTAAGCTGGTGCCACACTCTAATGGGTACTCAGTGCTTCGGTTCAAACCACACTAAATACCTGGCTTAAAATACAACTGGCTAGGGATGGTCTAGTGTGTTATGCAAATACAGCCAAAAACTGAATTAAGAGTATCTGGGACTCAAAGCAAAGCAAAGCAGCCCTACCAATGATGACAGAATGCAGGTGCGGTGCTCTTTGCCAAGCAGACATAATTGGAGCAGGCAGGAGAGAGGGACAAGGAGGATTGCACAGTTGCTTCTTCCTGACCACTACCATAATAGTTGTCCTGAGTCTCATGAAGAATTCAGGAGAAGAAATTAGTAAGTCTTGGGAAAGCTAAATAAAACATGTAGTCTGTTACAATGTATGGTTTGAAGAAAAGAGTAAAAGCAGTTGAACTCTGATTTCACTAAAACAGTGTTTCTCAACCTTGGCCACTGGAAGATGTGTGGACTTCAACT
>JANHFM010005617.1:3458-21808 GCA_032468115.1 Grayia smithii | reverse complement strand
GAGTTGAAGTCCACACATCTCCCAGTGGCCAAAGTTGAGAAACACTGCACTAAAATAAATTTTACATTTGATTCATAGCCATCACTGGAATTCTTTAACATAACAGAGTTGGAAGAGACCTTGGAGATCTTCTAATCCAATCTCCTGCTGAGGCAGGAAGCCCTAACATTTCAGACAAATGGTTGTCCAATCTCTTCTTAAAAACTTCCAGGGTTGGAGCATTCACAACTTCTGGAGACTGATTAATTGTTCTGACTGTCAGGAAGTTTCTCCTTAGTTGCTTCTTGCCTTGATTAGTTTCCATCCATTGCTTCTTGTCCTACCTTCAGGTGCTTTGGAGAATAGTTGTTAATAATACCTTATTTAATTTTCCTACAGTATATCTGCTTATCACAGTACATGTGTCCTTAGAAATTTATTCTTATGTTTCCCATCAGTTTCTTCTCCACCGAGAAAAGTATGTATATATACCAACTCTTCCCTACAATTCCATGGTATTTAATATAAATATTTAAGTTTAATCAAATGTTATGACCACACCATAAATGGTAACTAAACCATTCCAGTGAAAAGCTACCACTTGTAAATATAGTTTTAATTACATGGGAGTCTCATCTTAAGAAACTAGTCAGTTCATACAGATTCAGGTGAATTAATTGTTACATTGATAGCCTAGCTGCTCAGCTGAGGACATACTGGTATTTTCACCAGCTCCAGCATAGTCTGAAAGCTCAGACAACTAAACCTCTAGTTCAGGTGACCAACCCAGATTAGATCCTCCATTCTTGCTTATCTCTATATCAGAGCCAATAATTGGTATAGGGAATATTATTTTAACCTATTATTTAGCAGAAAAAGAATGGCAGGGAAGAAGTGAACTTTCATAGAATCATACTATTAAAGAGTTAAAGAAGATATTTAGTCCACTGAATCCAGCCTTCTGTTCTGTGTAAGAATCCAAATAAAAGTGCCCTCATAGATAGGGCTGCCTAACCTCTGCTTGAACACTTAAATGAGGAGCATTTCACTTCTCTCTGGATAATTGATTCAATTGTCCGTACTGTTTGGACTTTTTCTGTAGCAATCCAAAAAATCTACCTTCCAGTCATTTAAGACTGAGTTCAGCCCTTTGGGTAAGAGAAAAAATCTTGACCTTCTGTGTCTCATCTTTTCAGGTATTTTATATTATTCCTTCAGCCTTTCTTTCTCATGGCTAATAATTCTAAGTTTTTAAAACCTTTTTTCATGTGACTTAGTTTCTACTCCCCTCATCATCCTTGCCCTTTTCCATACCTACCCCACTTTGACTGAAACTTTCTTATGATGTGGTATCTAGAACTGGACACAATTCTCAAAGTGGAGTTTAATAATGTAAAATAAATTTAAACACTTGCTTCCTATGGTTTGAACTTTGTTAACAGTACATCAACTATTTTGTAGTCATATTTTGTAGCTATCCTGCTGACTCATTTTCCGTTTATATTTCAAGTTCTTTTTCACAAGTGCTATGCCGTTTCAGACCTACTTCATTCCATACCTACCGTATGCTTTTGATTTCTATTAAGAACATTTCATTTGTCTCTGCACTGGTTCATCTGTTATTTTCATCCAATTTTTCTAATCTATCAAGATCATATAAAATTTTATCTTTTTTGCTATCTCACCAGTTTTGTGTTATCTGCAAATTTAATAAGCTGGTCCTCTTCTTTTAATTTAATTCATTAGTAACAATTCAGAATCCCAGGCTATACTTTGTGGCATTTCTCTTTATACCTCTCTTCGATTTGATGGGGAAGTACTGATGAACACTAAATGTGATTTTTTGAGTGACCTTGTCTCCTTTTATCCATTTCATTATCATGCCATCCAACCTGATAATACTTAATGAGCTGGCTAATCAAAATTCATCAGGTACTTTGTCAAATACTTTGTTGAAATCAAGGTATTTTTTTCTGTACAACATTCCCAAATTTTATATTGGAAATTACCCAATAACAGCGAAATAAAAGTCTGACAAGATCTGCTTTTGATAAATTCAAGCTGACATCTGATAATCACTGTCATAAAATCTGCTCAAATATTTCTTGCCACCTGGACTTAGTTGCCATTTATAGATCAGCCACCTTATAATGGATGCCCACTCCCACCTCTTTGTTGTTTATGTCTAATATTCTTTCCCAGCCTCTTCACAAATTGTGAAATAATTTCAAAAGCATACTTTACACAAACCTTTATTCAAGCAAAGCACCCTCTGAAGCATTGTGCAGCCCTAGTGTGTATTTTTCTTTGTCTTTTAACCTCCTGTGTTTGTTCTTTTTCTTTTCAGATCTTTATTGATACTTTGTGACATGGGCACATTGGGTACTTCTGCTGCCTTTCACTCTCCCCTCCCATTGCTATTATGTTGTAATATTTCCTTTTTCAAGAATTCTGACCCAAACTTGAGCTTTTCCCCCATACCTTCTCCTGCTGTGGGATCCTTGCTTACTAAACTCAGTTATCTTTTGCAGTTTCCTTAGTCTTATTTTTCTTCAGTCCAGAATCCAAATACAGTAAAATCATTTCCCCCAAATTTCAAGATTCAGTCTTACGTTCTTGCCTGAACTGATCCCATTCATACATTTGAAATATTGAATATCTAAACTAGCTTTCCTGACCTGATGGCTACCCGATAGGATTTCAGATCTTATATTCCCTAGCCTAGAAGACACCACGGTGGTGGAGAAAAGCTAACCGAAATGTTTCAACTCAGCACCGTGAATAACCTTCCAGCTCCTTGCTGAGAAGTGGCTTAGGCATTAGTTTGATTCCAGTTGTGAGATCCGGAATCGGAACCCGGGAACTTATCCTCGGAAAACCGCGGCCTTCCAGACCATTCAAAAAGTTCGGCCAAGTCATTTTGGTGGCCGCGTCGCTCCATTCCCCAGTTTAAGTCAGCGCCTGCCGTTGCGAAAACCAAATATTGATATATGTAGGTGTGAGCCAGGCTCGCGTCGTCGTGTCAAACGTTTGTGTCAAACGGTCCCCCGCCGGCACCTTCAGCGTTTGGGGCGAGACAAGAATTCATTCTGTCCATCCTCCCTCAACCTCCCCCAACTCCCAGCGCTGCTCAGTTGACCCGTTCTTTGCTTGGGTATGGGATTTGTAGTCCAGCCACTGCTCCATCCGCGCGCAGTCGCTTTCCTCAAGTCCGTCGCCAGCACACCGGGCTACTTTACCCCACAGAACCGAAGTAGTCGGTGCACCCGCGACGGCTTGCACGTGTCTGCCGCTGTGGGCAGCGCTCGGGTTGCCTGAGGAAAAGCGCGCGCGCGGCTCCTTTAACAGGATGGTACCACCTCCGCCCCTTCCCTTCCCTTCCTTTTCTTGGCGACGGTGGCGGCGGCACAGCAGCCCACTGTCTGCTCCAGGCCCGGGCAAAGTCAAAGGACTGAGAGAGGAGCCTTTGCTGCCCGCTAAAGCCGGCGGCCCGGTGGGGCGCGGCCAGTGCATGAGGGCAGCGGGCGGAGGCGCAGAAGAAGGAGGAGGAGGAGGCGGGGGCGGCGGTGAGTCCCTCCCGCTCGCCCGCCTGGGCACTGGCAGCCCCTGCCGCCGCCTCCGCTGCTCACCGGGGCCCGGGAGACTGAGGCCGCCGCGAAGAGCCCGGGACATGCGGCCTCTCCAGCCACAGCCATCGCCGAGGAGACGGAGGACATGAGGCTCCGCAATGGCACCTTCCTCACGCTGCTGCTCGGCTGCCTTTGCGCGCTCTTCTCGCTTTCGTGGTACGGGGCCTTCGGCGGGCACAAAGGTAAGGAAGGGGCTCGCGAAGGAGGGAGGGAGGGAGGCAGGGAGGAGCGCTCCCGCCTTGCGCACTGCGCCTGGCCCGGATGAGGGCAGAGAACCCCGGCCCATCCGGAGAGGAACCTAGAACAACATCCCAGCCTAAGGGGAGCTCGAAACCTGCTGCCTCGTCGGTCCCCTCCTTCTCCCGTTGCTTGAGGGAGACACCCTTAACCGGAACTTGAATGTGATCTCGGGAATACCCCCCATCCCGAGTTCTTCAGTTGAACCCCCCCGAGCCTGAAGCGCACTATCTCCTGTCCGGCTTCTCCCCCCCACTTTTTTCCCTTTTTTTGTGGCAAAGGGCTGTTCTGTCCGCATCCGTTCCTTTTCGGGTTTTTTTTTCTTCCTAGCACCCAAAACACGATCAGGAGATACTTTTTTTTCTCCTCTTTCTTTGAACCTGAGATGAGAGCCCCGGTGCGTTTTCGTGGGGCGAGCAAGTGATGAATGACCTTCGCCCCCTCCCCGTTTAGGAGCTTCTCGCTCATTTGTGAGCTATGGTAGAAAATGTAGAGAAATTGAGACTTATCTTTTCCTGGAACAGGTAGTTGGCTGTCTCCTTTTTCTTCCATACCCCTCCGCATTTCTGTTGTGGGCAGTATCCATTTTTTGCATTAATATTTCCCTAGGAAAGCACCGAAAAATATTATTCAGTTATACAGGACGCTTATTAGCTGTACCTTTCGATTTTTAACCCAGGTTTGTTGGTCAAGGAAAACGTATGATTCTTCCTTTGTCTTCCTGGTGTCCCTAAACTTTGAAGCATTGGAAGTGAGCATAAACAAAACAAGACCCTCAAGTTGGGTCCTATGCCGTAGTTTACAGGACTGGAACATTTATCTGGTGCCCTTGATTCTATTCTCCCTCTTTGTTTTTATTAGTATGGTTCTGTGTTTATTTTAAAGATCTATCCCTCATGTTTATATTATTTTAAATGTTTCATGAGAAATGTGTTCATCAGCTGGAATTGTGAGTTTCCTTGTATCAAGAAAAAGAAAATGAAAATTAGTGGCAATGGCCCAAGGAAGAAGCCAGGTATAAGAAGGAATCATGTCTGAGGCGTGTTAATAAGGTTTAAAGACTACATTGCACCTAATTTTTGAAGTTGTAAATGTGTTAAATGATAATTCTATTTTATTCTAAGATTCATGTACAGAAAACAGATACTTCAATTGACTAAGTTAGGAAAGTATAAAAATTGGTTCTCTGATTATTACTTGTTTGTTATTAGCTACTTAGGGCTACTCAACTCTTTGCACTTTTAAAACTGAAATAAAGGAACTTGAAGTACAGTGACTGCCCCATTTCAAATAATGGTCCTGTATTACATATATTTAGCATTGATATCTACTACCAGCACAGCTATGTTAGACACACATGCTACTGTGCCGGTATAAACTCACCATCAATTCTTCGGATGGACACTACAATATTGTCAAAAAACAACAACAAACAACCCCATACCATTAACTACATTAACTCACAAGACTTTTAAAAACAAATTCAGTTAATTGGCAAAATATATTGACAGTTGATTTGCATCAGCATATTGAGATTATTGTATCTGCCAGCTCTGAAATTGAATTAATGGATTTTGTAATATTGCCCTTTTGTGTGACTTTTAACACATCCTGGGATAGTAAGTTTTACATTGGGACTGCAGCACTTTTATTTCAGGAGAATTATCTAAACACTAAATGATAAATAACCTAGAGGACATTCTATCTAGAGAAACAAATGCAAGCTTTTTATCTGAATTATAAAATGTAGTCTTTATTTAGCTCAGAAAATTAAAATGGCACAAATGCAATATATTTTCTATCAGTTTTCCTATCAACATTCTCGATATTTACATGAATGTCAATATTTTTAATATTCTATATGAAATATTAAGCTGATTATAAAGATTTATTGTCTTCTTGAATTTGGCAAGCTTATATGCATGTTACATCACAGACACTAAGTTAAATAGCTACATGTATCTTCATCTGTTATGATAACAGAGTTGGAAAAGCCTGTACAGAGTTGAAGGACAGATTTGCCTTTAGGAAGCAACATTTTTCAATGTATCAGGGCTGGTATTTATTCTATCAATTCAAGAAAAAAGAGAGTGTTTTTTTCCTTTCACTTCCTTCATATTCAGTAATTGTTGCTATGAAGTATAAAAGGGAATACAATGAATCTAATTCCCAAATCAATATTGTAAAACAGAAATTTATATAAAAGCAGTGCACCACACTGCCATTGTACGCATACAAGCAGCCCTCAGGTTATGACCATAGTTGGGACCAGAATTTCCACTGATAAGCAAGGCAGTTGTTAAGTGAGTCACATCCAATTTGACGAGCTTGTTTGCCATTGTTGTGAAGTAAACAATGTAGTTGTTAAGTAAATCACACAGTCCTTAAGTGAAAGGTGCAGAATGATTTAACTCAAAACAGTAGTAGGCAATGATGTGGTTTCTTAGTTTTGGCATGCTTTAATGTGTTGTTGAACCCATCCAGTGATTTCCTCTAGCTTTGCCTTTTTATTGAGCATTATGCTGTTACTGTGCTACTAGAAAGTCCTTAAGTGACTTCGCTTGTCAGACATTGGCTGGGAAGCTCACAAATGGGGATCAGGTGACCACACACACACACACACACCCCAAGGTGCTGCAACCATTGTAAATACATGCTGGTTGCCAAATGCTTGCATTTTGATCATTTGACTATGGGGATTCTGCAAGGTTGTAAGTGTGAGGACCAGTTGTAAGTCACTTTTTTTTCAGTACCATTGTAACTTTAAACAGTGGCTAAATGAATTGATTGTAAATTGAGGACGACCTTGTACTAGAGCTGTACAGTTCTTTCCCTTTGAAGGCAGAAAGGTGTTTCATGCGTCTATCTGAATTCCTTATATCACCTCCCTCTGTTTCTGTGACTTCATGGCTATTTTTCAGAGCTGATTCCAGGAAAAGTTGTGTTGGCCTAACCCAGATTCAGACAGATGCTATGTATGAACCTCTTTGCATTTAGAAGAACTTTTTACCTTTCAATCTGAAGTGATGTACGTACTCTTTTACCCATGTAAAGCTGACTCTGCTTCTTATATTTCACCTTACATTTTCCAGCAGTATTATGCTGTAATTTTCTTTAGTCTCCTTTACGTGAAGATCTTCAATAAGGATTTTAGGGATGATTTTCATCTTAAAATGTCCCAGTTTAACTTGTTATACCCGCTGCCCCTCTTCTCAGGTAGCATTAATATACAAAAGCAGGAATCGGTGATAATAATCTGTTCTTCATTGCTACACTGGCAATGTTTATACTAGGTAAAGGACTGTTGTATAAGCTAAATTTCTCCATCACTTTAACGTCTAAACTTCCAGTTTACCATGGTACATCATCGTGCTTTAGGAACGTGTTCCCTCTGGCATGTTGTATTTATCTTCAGTCATTATTTCATCCATTAGATTTTCCACTGAAAACTGACACTATCCTACCATAGCTTCAAGGTTTGTAAAATATATAACATCAGACCTGTTGGTGGTCTGATGACTAGGATGACTAGAGTAGAGCTGAAAGTACAAAAAACAATCACTTTGTAAAAAAAAATCAACAACTGTTGTACCTGCAAATCAGAATTTGGCAGGGATCCATTACAGATACAACAGGATTGGGGGAGGGGAGAGCAGACTTTTGGATGGCATCACTTTGAACAATCATAGGAAAGGTGCAGAATGATTTAACTCAATACAGTAGTAGGCAATGATGTGGTTTCTTAGTTTTGGCATGCTTTAATGTGTTGTTGAACCCATCCAGTGATTTCCTCTAGCTTTGCCTTTTTATTGAGCATTATGCTGTTACTGTGCTACTAGAAAACAAACCTTTCTTTATAATGAATGTTAATATGGTTGTTCTGAAGGTTAGGTCTGGAGGCTGTTGCTAAACCTAGCCTCGGTCAAACTACTTAAGGAGTAGTCCTTCTTGTCAATGGGTTTCATTCTGGCAAGACTAATGGATATTGTGCTTTGCCTACTGCTTAGCTTCTTTATTAACTTAGTGCCTCTACTTTGGCTGCTACTTTCTACATTTTAGAAGTCATTAGGGCCATATCATCCATCTGTCTGGAGGCTATTTTACTCCCTCCTACCCATTTAAACAATGTGTCTTTGTAGCTCTGCATAATGGGTTTGGGCTGGGGATGCCCTTCCTTGCTTCCCTTGCATTACTCATCAACTAAAAGGTTCTTTCAGCTGTGGTATAAATCCCATTAAAACCTCCTCCCTACAGAGCTTTAAATAAACAGATTTGGAGAATGATACCAGTAGGAGAGAGATTTCTGTCTATTGCTATCTAGGTCTTCTTGAAAACATTATATGTGCCCTTCTTTGTTCCCCTGTTATTTTAAACACTGGAAAAACATGACTTCTGCTCCAATTTGTAATGGTTGTAAAAGACAATAGCGCGTACTTTTCTATTTAAATAAGAAATGCCGCTTAGGTAATACTTGTATGAATGGCAGTGAAATGAAAACAGTCTTCTTACACTTTATTCTTGCTGTTCAGTTGGTAATCATTTAATGTTGTAAGATGGTGAATTCTAGTATTTTTCTCCTGTTGTTATTTAGAGTTGTAAGCCTTTCAGTGTTTTTATTTAAGTCTAAGAAAAATATGCACGTTATTTTCAAATAACAGAAAACTACCTGTATATATTTAGGTAAATGTGGAATGATTTATTTAGTTATTTGTTTGCTATAGTCATAACTCACCTTTTGTCTAGAACCTGAAGCTGTCTTTTGCCCTCTAAATGTTCTTGTAAAAAAACAGGGTTGGGGAATGTAAAGTAGTTAGGCTGAAAGTTAGTGACTGGGTTACAAGTTACCCAGCTAACTTTGTGACAGAGAGGTTTTCTACATTACAGCCTTAAACTGATTGGTCCCTGGGTTATTATAAGCCATATGGGGGAAAAAACCTTCAGCTTAAAAAAGTCCTTTCCAGCTTTTCTTCAGTTTGGTTACAGCATGATGTGTCCTTTGGATTGTGTTTGTGACAGCTCCTAATTGGTGGATTCCCTTGCTTTTTTAAAATTTATTTATTCCTTCTTAGTTGGTTAAAAAACGGAAAGAAAACAAATACAATACTTTGGGATGGAAGGGTGACTTCAACCAGAAAAAGAAAGAAGCAAAAGTGTTGAAATTTTACTTTTTTTTTTTTTAAAGGACAGATCCCAAGTTTCACTGCTTTATGGGTGAACTTGCCAAAAGCTTTTTACCCCTGGTGAACCTGTTTGTTTGTTTTTTTAAATGACTGTGGACCAGTGCCTGGAGTGGTGGGATATTCCTGAACAGTAGCTACTTGGAGTGAAGCAATTTGCCTACAATGAAATGAAGCAGAGAAGCTAGAGAGAAGTGCTTGAACTGGCACAGACTGGAAAACCCAGGGAGCAGGAAATTCAGATGGAGGTTGCCTTCCTTGGGAGCATATGAAGAATTATATAATGCATTCTTTACCTCAAGAAATGGTTAGTGGCAATGGTACAATGGCCACTGATGTGATAGCAAAATGACCCTGGGATGACCTGAGTGGGAATTTGACTTTGAGTTCTGCTGATCACTGCATATTAAATAGTTCAAAACAATCATCACAAGAATTAAGTTGCATCTAAGAAAAAATTATTGAGCATGCCTAGGCATATGGGAATGACAAGCTAAAATTAGCTGAGAATACTGCCCTCTATTTTGCAATATTGAGGAGGAAGAGGCAAGTTTGCTATTATAAGAATCTTGACATGAGGTATAAAAGCTGAAAGAGATAATGCATATTATTTATTATCTTTATATTTTAATATTTGTATATCCACTAGTTAACATCTTTGCAACTTAGAATGAAGTGTTAGAGTTTGCATAATATGTGTTGACAGACTTTGGCTGACAATACTTTTATCAGGAAAGTTTTTTTAAAAAAAATATTCCAGTAATTGAAGCATCATGGAAATGAAAGCCGCTGACATAATCAATACCTCTAGCTTGTAACTAAAGCTTACAGAGGAGTCCCAAGTCAGTGGTATGGGTGAGGCTGTGGAGTATTCATTGCCTGAATTACAGATTGTAGAGACATAGTTAGAACTGTGAGTAAATACTATAGGCTAGAGGCAGTCCCTCAGAAAAAAATAGGTTTGATATTTATAGGCAAGACACAGGTTAACCAGCATGGAACAAGATAGAAAATAGGTACTGTAACTTTGAACATCACTATTGTTAAAGGAGTTGTAATTCAGTTTTTATATACTTAAAACTCCAACAAGCCTGGTGTGTATTCTGCTGCTTGTGCAGTTAGAGAATGTTGTGGGAGCTTCTAGAGAAGACTTAATTTTTCATTGCTTGGGCAGTTGGCAAGAAAGTATTTGGAGCAGGTGACAGGAAGCATAATTGCCCTGTTTCTTCTGTTGGTCTATGAAAGAAGTCTTTACTATAATAGTATCTGTGATACTGCAGATTTTCCTTTCTGATGCAGTTTGATATGAAATTCAGGCCTGGTCTGTTAGCTGGTTTGTGATTCAGTGTGTTGCTGAAAACATTGCCTGTAAAGTTTTATGTGATCTCTTTCTCATAGTTATAGACTGTGAGCATGGGGCATAAGAAAAAGGGGATTGTAAGAGGCTGAGGAAATGTAGGAAAGGCAACAGAAATAAACTCTACTAGTTCCAACTGAAGGAAAAGCTGAATAGTCTTCTCATTTCACTTTTGTAATAATAGCAAACTTTTGTATAAATATGGCTTATGTTCTGATTTTGTTATTTTGGCTCTACATTGAACACTTAATTCCCTCCCCCTTCAGAAGCATAACTATCTAAAGAGTTAAAATATTTATATAAGGGGTTTCCTAATGCAGGTGTGGCATATCAACAGCTCAAATTATCTTCGTCATTTCTTTCTAACACTGTTCAGTGTCCTAGGACAGTCTTTTTGAATGCCTTGTCAGATGTGATAGATGACAACTCCCATCAGGCAAGCATAATCAGATTGTAAGAGGCTGTCTATTATGTCAAATTATAGTTGGCATTTAAAAAAACATATTTATTTATCATATTTATATGGCCTCTCATTTCAAAGAAAACAACTCTGGGCAGCATTCAGCAATCAATAAAGGCAACAAACATGTTAAAACCATCATTATAAACATATAAAAAACATTATTAAAAAGAAGAAACCCTGCCTAGAAATTTAAAATACTATGTATAAACTGCATAGAGACAGCAAAAGATTAAACAACAGAGCTATCTAAGAACTTCTCCAGCTCCCTGGGGACCCAGGCTTGGTAACACAACTACGGTAGGTCTTGAGAGACTTCTGAAATAATAACAGGAATGGAGCTAACCTGATTTCAGGGATGAGGGAGGGACAATGTTCCATAGGGTGCACCCTATGATGGAGAAGGCCCATCTCTTGGGGCCCACCAAACTGCAATAGTTTTTTTCTAATTATGCCATGGACCTATTTCAGGTGACCTGGGTATGGATGGCTCAAAGAACCTTTTGCAAAGGCATGTGGAGGAAGTTTCCCAGCATCTGTTGGATAAAAGTGCTCGGATTTGTTCTCAGTTGGACACTGACTTGGTTGCAGGTCTTGTGGGGATGCTTAGGGAGGAATCTTGCTCTGTTATCTGAGAATAGTTTGACCAGCTGGACATGAAGAAGTGGACAGGATTCTTAGGGCTGTGAGCCACTTGCTGTTTAAGATTCATGCCCTTCGTTGTTGATAAACACAGCCTGGTTGGGAGCAGGGAAGCATGTGAATGAGTTCTAGCAATGGTTAATGCTTCCTTGAGGAAAAATGATTGAGAAGGTGGTACCAAAGCAGCTTCAGAGAACGTGGAATGAAACAGATTATCAGAATTCCTTTCATTTGGGCTTCAGGTCATGATATGGGACAGAAATTGCATTGATTGCACTTTTGAATGATCTCTGGCAAGGGCGGGGTGAAGGTAGTACATCTATCCTTGCCTTACTTGACCTCTCTGTAGCTTTTGATACCATCTACCATAGTATCCTTCAGGAATGTCTCAGGATTGGGGTGGGCAGCACTGTGTTGTGCAGGTTCACATCCTTTCTCCAGGGCCAATTCTAGTCAATGGCGGTTGGAGAGGAGAGATCCTGACATCAACCCCTGCTGTGTGGAATGCTACAGGGCTTGGTACTCTCCCCTCTCCTATTCAGCATCTATAGGAGACTGTTCATCCATCATCACCACAGGGTGAAGTATTATCAGAATGCTAATGGTACTCAATTATATATCCTTGATCCTGGCAAATTAAGCAATACTGCAAAGGTCTTATGGTGCCTGGAGGCTGTTAGGCTCTGGTTGGGGAACAGGAGATTTCAGATGAATTCTGGAAAGACTGAGTGACTTTGGAGTTTTGGGTCTTCTAGTTACAGGATTATGCCATATTTTGTGCTGGTTGGGGTGGCATTATTGTATGTGCAATTTGGGGTCTTTCTAGACTCATGACTCCTGGTCAAAGAGCAGGTAGCAATTATGGTTAAGAGGACCTTTGCATGGGTTTGTGTTGTGTGCCAGTTATGCCCATTCTTAGATCATGGAGCTCTACTCACTGTAACTCAGTCTCATTCCCTTAAATCACTTCGTATTTGGATTTCGTTAATGTGTTCTAAATGAGGCGGTCCTTGAAGAGTATCTGGAAGCCTCAGCTGGTGCAAAATACAGTAGTGTGGGGAGTTGTATATGCCCATAGAGCAGTACACATTATACCTCTGCTCCACAAGTGGTATTATTTGCTGGTTTACTTCAAGGAACCATGGTAGTGCAGTGGTTAGAATGCAGTATTGCAGGCTAACTCTCCCCCTGGCCTAGAGCTCCATCCTGATGGGGCTCAAGGTTGGTAAAACGAGGACCCAGATTGTTGAGGGCAGTATGTTGGCTCTGTAAACCACTTAAAGAGTGCTGTAAAGCACTATGGAGCAATATATAAGTCTAAGTGCTATTGCTATTTGACCTTTAAGCCCTTCATGGCAGGGGGTGGGTTACCTGAAGGACCACCTCTCCCCAGTTATATCTGTCTGCCCCATTAGGTCTGACAGAGAAAGCATGCTGCAGGTCACATCTACCAGGGTATTATATTTGATAGGTCCCAGGAAGTGGTCCTTCTCTGTTGTAGCACCTGCTTCTAGAATCTTCTACATTGTCCCCCCTCCTCCCCCCCCCAGGAGAGATTCATTCCATTCTTCTCAACATTCTGCAAGTCCTTGAAGACCAGCTATGTTATCAGGCCTGGGGCTCCCATAGGCCCAGGCAGTTTTTGTGTTGGCTGTCTTACTGTGGTTGGTATCATCCTTGTCTTTATAGTTATTTTTTAATTGTGATTCTTTTATGTATTTATTGCTTAATTATGTGCTGTATGCTGTCCTGAGTCATTTTCATATGTGATGGGCTATATAGATATGGTAAATAAATAAATTTGCCCATCATGAAGCACCCAGAGGGGGAAAAATGTAATAAAATATTTAAAAGAAAATTAGCTAGATTCCAATTTTAGTTTAGCAACACAGAGTTACAATTATTTTTAATACCTAAAAATTGCCAGAGCTATGTTGACTTACAGGATAAAAATTATGAGTCACTGACATTTTTTGTGCATCAGGTGTCAAAATGAAGCAGCATGATGGTGCCCACGGTTGAAACTTGTTCATTAGGAACTGGACTGAAGCCATTTAATGGGCTATCAGGCATCCCTGACTTTAGCTAGGCAGCTGCCTGCATTGACAGGTCTGAATGATGATCTAGAAATCAGAAAATACTGCAGTGGTCAGGTAACAATTAAACCCTTGAAGCACACAATTCTATGGTAGCAACCTTTTTGCACAAAAGAGTAACTCCCTGCCATGGCTTCTGAAAGATACCCAGCAAATCATTTATCAGAATTAGAACCAGTTCAAACACATTGTGTTGTCTCTGCTTATTTACAACTTTATTACTGCTGCTAACTGGTAAACATTTATTATGAATGTCAGTCAGCTGTGTTTGTTTTTACACATACAATTTATTACACAGAATAAATGTACCCATTTATCCAATATGGTAAACCATTGGGTAGAATTATGCCCCACTTAGGGGATGCGGTGGCTCAGTGGCTAAGACACTGAGCTTGTCGATGAAAAGGTTGGCAGTTCAGCGGTTTGAAACCCTAGTGCCAGGTAATGGGGTGAGCTCCTGTTACTTGTCCCAGCTTCTGCCAAACTAGCAGTTCGAAAGCACATAAAAAATGCAAGTAGAAAAATAAGGAGCACCTTTGGTGGGAAGGTAACAGCATTCTGTGCACCTTTGGCGTTTAGTCATACTGGCCATATGACCACAGAGACATCTTCGGACAGTGCTGGCTCTTCGGCTTTGAAACAGAGATGAGCACCACCCCCTAGAATCGGGAATGACTAGCACATATGTGCAAGGGGAACCTTTACCTTTACCTATGCCCCACTTAATATGCACATTCAGTTTTTGGGAAGATATAATGGATGTTTTGCCAAATTACTATTAAGGTAGAAAATGAAACAATTGGGAAGGGGCAGGGTACCCTTACACAAAAGGGCAAAGGAAACTGTCCAAAACCTGAATGCCAAAGAGAACTGGACCAAAAGTCCCAAAGCACAGTCATGTTCCTTTGAATGAATTGCTTGCATTTGCTTAGCCCCTCCAACTCTACTGCTTTGACTCAACACTCATAGCATCCAACATCCACTTCCCCATTTCTTCGTTTCTCTTTCGATCATTCCTTCCCATTTTTTCTTTCATCTCCAGGAACAGCATCTGCTTTCTCTCCCCAGTTAGGTAGTTCTACAAGCTTTCCTAATGTCTCCCTATGGTCTGTATGTTCTTCTGGTGCCTTGAAAAGCTGTCTTCTTTAAGGTACTATGAAGATTTAAAAAAAGGTGTTTGTTGGTACATTGGTGCCTATGGCATGTTACGTAATTCCTAATAAATTGTGAAAACAATTTATTTTGTGTTTTCTTAATTTGGTCATTTCTAAAGAACTAACATGAAAACAAAATCTCCTGCAGAATGAGTTTGACTGATGAAGTCATTTTCTCCTTATTTCTCACCTTGTATCTTAAATATGAAATAAGTTAATAACTGAGACCTATTTATTTTCACTTTTCATTTCAGTACTTTTGCCTATGAGGCTTTTTTGTTGCTCATGTTTTTTTTGTGTGTTTCTAGAGTCACAGATTAAGTGACAGAGGTACTATTTCCCTTTCTGCAATAAAGTTAGATTTATTGGTGGTGCTTGCTTAATTGCACTTAACTTTTTCAATCAATGTCATTTTTGTAATGAGATTTTCTGTAGCCCATCATCACTGTCGGGAATACCTGCTGAATGAATTAAATCTCTTACTATCCTAACACTGCATTAATAATCTCTCCCCCCCCCCCCGCAAATTCATTGTCTCTTCTGTCTCTAAGCTGGTTGAACCAGAATAATAATAATAACCATATCACAATTCTGATATGAAAAGAAATGAAGTTGGCTTCTTTAATATTCTATTATTTAATATGAATGTGTTATTTTACTAACCTCATTGAGATTCCTTACCTGCAAGGGCAAAAGTTTTATGTGGAGAAGGTGGTCAGAAAAATTAGAACAAACTAACACTTCTGATTCAGTTTTCTGTAGCAGAAATAGGTATTGATCAATTTTTGAATGATAAGCGAATATATAGATGTATATATTCATAACTTTAAAGTTGTGGTATAGATTCCCTGAATGCCTTCTTACAAGTGATATTAGTCTGGGTGAGAGAAAATTACTTGATCACAGTTTCATAATTTGAAAAGAGTCATTGTATTCAACTCCTTATTGAGTTCAGGAACTCACATTATAGCAGCCCAAACAGCTGCTTAGCTCCACTTAAATATATTCAGTAAAAGGAAGCCCACCACCTTTCTGGGTAATTGGTTTTCATAGTTGAATAGTTCCTTCTGTTAGGAAGTATTTTCTAACTTTAAGTGACAATCTGCTTCCTGTAACTTAAATCCAACATTCCATATCCTGCACACAAAAGCAAGAGAAAATAGATCTTCTGTTCCATATGAGATCCTCTCAGGTACTTGAAGAGTGCTAATATATCCTCCTTTAGTCATCTTTTCTTAAGGCTAAATATAATGCCTTCAATCTCTCTTTCTAAGATTCAGTTCCTAGTTTTCCGATCACTGTTATTGCTATTTTGGTACCTGTTCCAATTTCTCTGAGCATTTCTTTTAATGTGGTGCCCAGGTTTGGACACAGTACTTGAAATGGAATCTGACCGAAGCAGAATAAATGGAATTATTCCTTCTAGTAATTTTGAAATAATTTCTGTTGTTATAGCCTAATATTACATTTGCCTTTTTTTTTTTTTTTTGAACTACTGGCTTGTACTGAACTGGCAGTCATCTATACTTTTTCAAAATTACCAACTACCAACTGCTGCTAGCTGACCTGGTAGCAAGCTGGAATTGGTTTTTTTTATTATTATTTTGGCAGTAGCACTTTGGAAAATGTTCCCCAGAACTGGCAGCCTTAAAAATACACATATGGCTATATGTATATATAGGTACAGTTAGACAGATAGTCTCAACTTATGACCATTATGACCATTCATTTACTTCATTTACGTTCAAAGTTAGGATGGCACTGAAAAAAGCAACTGGTTCTTGCCCTTACAACTATTGTAGCATCCTTGTGGTTATGTGATTGCAATTTGGACACTTGGCAACTTCCATGTATTATTATGACAGTTGTAGTATCCTTCTTAGGACACTCCATAGCTGACTTCTGACCAAGCGGAGAAGGCAGTAATAAAATTGCTAGTCACAGTCATCTGATGTCTTGTTTAACAACCTGCAGTGACTCACTCAGGTGGGGAATGAGGTTGTAAGCCTGTCACAGTCACATGATGTCTCACTTCACAACTACACCACTTAACAATGAGGTTTCTCGTTCCAATCCTGATCATTAAGTGAGGACTACCTGTACTTGGAATAATGGTTCTAAGTATTAAAACACCAGTAGTTTTATCAATGTGTTACTTGTCTGTTCATAATATGGAAATAATAATGTTCATGTACTATTATAGAAATGCACTGATTATAAACAAATAAGCAAGGGGTAAGGATCCAAGAAAGCAAAATGGGAAGAAAACTCAAACATTAAATGTAGGTTATACATGGAATTATGTGGTTCATGCATTCACACAGCTTTTCAAATATTCAATTGCCTTTGGATAAACTGCAGTTGAAATAACACAGGGAGGACTTCAGGTTTAGAAAAAAACCATTTCATCCTTGTATGAACTATAGATGTATAGTTCAGAAATATTCATTCAGATATCCTGACTCTTTAAGACAGGGATGTCAAACTCGCGTCATCATGGCTGCATCATGTAATGTATCATGACTTTTTCCCCCTTTGCTAAACTCGGCGTGGGCAGCGCATGACGCATTTGGCCCATGGGCGGCAAGTTTGACAGCCCTGCTTTAAGAGGTACAGACGGTTACAAATAGTAGGAGGATAAGGTTTGATCAGAGCTGGTATGCAGCAGGTTCTGACCAGTTCTGGAGAACTGGTAGTGGAAATTTTGAGTAGTTTGGAGAACCAGTAAATACCACCTCTGACTGGCCCTGCCCCCTCTATTCTCTGCCTCCTGAGTCCCAGCTGATTGGGAGGAAATGGGGATTTTGCAGTAACCTTCCCCTGGAGTGGGGAGGGAATGGAGATTTTGCAGTAACCTTCCACTGGAGTGGGGAGGGAATGAAGATTTTACAGTATCCTTCCCTTGCCACGTCCACCAAGCCACACCCACAGAACTGGTAGTAAAAAAATTGGAAACCCACCACTGGCCACGGATCTCCTGAAAGTCTGTTGGTTATGTGCAGGTCTTGAAGAGGAAATGCTGGGTGAAAATTTCAACACAGAATCATGCCAAGGAAACCAAAAGGCAGAAGCTTCTTGCGTTATGTAAGGTTTATGGTTACATTTTTCTGGTCTTCAAAAAAAGGCAGTTTGAAAGCTGCAGAGATTGCTTCCTTTAGAGCCTACGATGTGGAAAGCCGTTAAGCCAAGTTTGCCGTACAGATCAGGGGTGGGTTCTACTTACTTTTACTACCAGTTCTCTTCATGCATGCGCTTTGCGCATGATCGGTACGCTAATGCTCGCTTTGCTCGCGTTCGCGCCAAACACGCACTCCGCACATGCGCACTAACTTCTCTCCTTGGAAAAAAACTTGAAACTAGCACTCTGCACATGTGCAGAGCACAGAAACATAAGTACGGATGCGCAGGTGGGCCCAGCTCCCGCCCGCGGAGAACCGGTTCGGTGACATCACACCGTCACCGCTACCGGATCGCATGAACCAGGCCGAACCAGGAGCAACCCACCACTGGTACAGATAGTCCTCAAATGACAACCCTCAGTTGAGCCCCACGTTTCTGTGGCTGAGCGAGACAGTTGTTAAGTGAGTTTTGTGCCCATTTTACGATTTTTCTTGCCACC
>JANHFM010005616.1:77534-93783 GCA_032468115.1 Grayia smithii | reverse complement strand
GTGGGAATGGAGATTTTGCAGTATCCTTCCCCTGGAGTGGGGTGTGAATGGAGATTTTGCAATATCCTTCCCTTGCCATGCCCACCAAGCCACGCACACAGAACCGGTAGGGGAAAAAAATGGATTTCACCCCTGGTCTGCCCCAATAATAACCTTGGCTGGAAATGAAGGGATTGTCCAGTAGGGAAATCCAGCAAGTTACAGGAAACTAATGTACTGGATTGCAGCACCAGGAGTAGGTCTACATCTGGAGTGAGCAACTACGGCCCCTCTATGGAGTATGGCTGCGGACAGTGGTTGGCTGCGGAATTCTGGGAGTTGAAGTCCACAGATCATAAAGGGGTCAGTTGCCCACCTCTTGTTCAGATAAAAAATAGCAAAGGACTACTTGCGACAGCAAGGTTCAAGAACAGGATCTGCTGTAACACAAACTAAAGCTTCCCAGTAAAGTGTGTGTGTCTGTGTGTGTGTGTGCAACCATCTGCCAGGAAAAGTAGAAACACAACCTGCATACAGCATGGAGAAGCAGACAATGCAATTTGATAGCAAGGGCAGAAAAAAAAAAAACCCCAGAGCAGGCAGTCATTGCACAAAGCATTTGTGGCTGCCCGTTTTAGAAGTAAGGAGCAAACTCAACAAGAAAGTTACTGGAGGAGTAAAGGAGTTCAAAACTTGAGTAGAACTTGCAGCGTAATATTCCAGAGTCCGATTTAGGTTCCTTGTTTGCATCTATGAGGAAAATTGCATACCGTGTAAGAGCCTCAGGCTAAGATTTGGGTTCTTAGAAAACGGAAGCCGCTTAAATCAAACTTTCTTTGACTGGTTTCAGGCATTGTTCCTTTCCGTTTTTTTCTTCTTCTTTTTTTTCCTTTTTCTTTTTGCTACTAGCTATTTATCCAATTAGAGCACGTGGCTTCGGGACTGCACAAGATGCCTTAAGATGCACAATTGCGTGACAGAAAAGAGCAACCTCCACCCACTCACAGCGCAAGAGAGCAAAACTAAACGGGGTGGGGTGGGTGGGTGGAGGGAGGGAATTGGAGATTCCCAACTCCACAGCTGCCGGTCACAAAACAGGTAGCTCGGCGCATGCTCGGGGTACCAGGTTTTGCGATTATTATTAATTTTTTTTTTCTGACGATCCGTCAATCACACACACACCCCTTCCCCTGCCGCCTCCGAAGTCCAGACTTGGGCGGAGCCGCCGACAGGCTCTAAAGAGGGGGGCCGCTTTATAAGGGACGCGGGTAGCTTCGGGACGAGAACTTTTTGGCTGTGGGTGGCGTCGTGGCTGTTGGCGAGGTGCAGAAACGGAGCCTGCTGCCGGGGTGCGCTCGAGCAATGGATACGAACCTGGATGTAAGGAGGCGCCAGACGTTTGCCCGGGGAGCGATGGATGGAGGGAGGGATGGAGGGATGGATAGATGGAGCGCCTGGTTAGAGGTTCCTAAATATCGGGACTTGCTTTGCTCTACGCGATCTCGCAAAGCTCTTTGGCGAGAGCGGGAGAAGGACACGCGCAACCGTAGGGTTTTTATCTTCTTTAGATTACAAGGCGTGTAGCGGCTCTTTTCCGATCAGATGAGAGTTCCCGACTGGCGTTTCCTAAATCTATCTAATCAGGGTCCCCCGCAAAAAATAATAATAATAATAATAATAATCATTCACTTTTGCTCCAAGCGGGGTGAATCTTTGCAGCTGTGCCGACTCGCAGAGGTGCCGTTTTAAAAAGCGGACCGGGCGGTGGATCCGAATTGCACCTTGTAGTAAGGGCTCTCCTATAGGTCGTGCAAGCGGACGCCCTCTCCCCCTTGCTTGGGGTGGGGGGGGGGAGGGAGGAGGAGGAGGAGAGGGTTTCTTGCCCCGAACCCACCAAACGTGGCGCTCTCTCAAACTTGTGGAAGAGCGGCTTGCAGGCTCGTCGCGGAGAGAGAGGAGCGCCTTTGAAAGCAGCGCGCACGGCTGCGTAAAAGTGCGTGGGGTCGAGCGGGGGAACCTGCGAGGGACGGTTCTGGATTGCAGACGAGGAACAGGCGATGGTCATTAAGCTTAGATTTTGCTTTGGTTGATCTCTTCCTCCCCATATTCCTGGGATCTTTTTTTTTTTTTTTTTTTTTTGAAACTTCGCCGGGCTTTGAACACGTGAGAGAAACTTGGCGGAATCTTTTGGCTGCCTTAGAAAGCGCGATTGACTAATATCAAAAAGGAAAAAAAGGTTTTAAGACGGTGGGTCTTGCCGTTTTCGGACGTTTCCGAGAAGTGCTTGACTCATGCGGTTTCTTGCTTTTGTCATTAAGTAGAGCTCAGAAGGGTTTTTTTTGTTTTTGTTTTTAAAAAGAGCCTTTATGTACAAGGCAAACTAGGGTGGATTTTTTCCCCCCTCTATAGAGTGAAAGGGGAGGGGATGTTTGGTCTATGACCAAAGTAAAAACCCCAAAAGAAAATATTTGGTCTATCAGCAAAGTATAAAAGCAAAGTATAAGCAGCAAAGTATATAGGACCTCTAGACCTACATACTATAGATCTGTTTAAGTAGCATGGATATTGGCATATTTTTCACCAACTTGTGGGAAGCAGGAGAATCAAACAGCAAGGCTCTTTCCATAAAGTGGAGATAAGCCCTGGGTTCAGCAAAACTTTCTGAGGACGCCTAGGTTTCCTGCCCTTTTAATTTCTATTTGAATGCGTGGGAATGTGGAGGCTGGTCCCGTTTCAGCTGAGAAAAGTATCGCTTTTGTACCCTGGATGGGAGAATCCTCCACGGAGCCAGAAGGCGTTCGGCGTGAATAGAGACAGTCTCTGTTTTGAAAGTCTTGTCCAGCCCTTTTGTAGAAGCGCCTCGCAGCAAAGAAAGGACAGTCTCTCTGTAAGGCAAGAGGGAGGAGGAGGACTGAAGGAGGCGGTGGCCAGGTGACTACTCCCTTTCACGCCTTTCAAACGGCTGGTGGTTTCCTGAGGTTGCACTTCTCTTTTTTTTCCCCATCTGTTGCCTTACTAAATTGAAACTGCTCCCTCCTTTATGTTCTGACGGCTTAGGCAAAAGGATCTGAGCAAGAGCTTGTTGGCGGGAGAATTTGAGTGAGCAAACTTGGGCTTTTTGCAAAACTCTTGCCACACCTTGTTTTTGTTGGTTTGCCACTTTTTAAATTTACAGAAGCGTTTATGCTGCTGATGGACCATGTCTTAGAAGCTGCTCAGAATCGCCTGGAACTATAAAATGGGCAGCATATAAATTTAATAAATAAAGTCTCACAGCTTTTTTGGTTTGGCATATCATTCAAGGCTGACAAAGAGTTCCGATGAACTCTAAGGCTTGCTTACTTCACCCCCACTTTGTGTTTGGATTTATTTTATTTTATTTTATTTTATTTTGAACCAACCTCTTTGCCTTGGGAGTCAGCCTGGTCAAGAAGTCCTGGCACATTATTTGCCTCCAAGGTGGGGAAAATATGGAAGAAGTGATTCTTTATTGTTCGGGCGCCCAGATCTAAGAAAATATTTTCACTATCAGGCTCTTGATATCTGATTCAACTGAAAATAATTCTAAGCAAGATCCTCCCAGGGTCTTCTTTAACAGGATTGTTGAAATGAAAGAATTGGATTTTTAACATCTGCTTCATACTTTAGTACCCATTATACCCCTAGAGTTGGGAACGACTAGCATATATGTGCGAGGGGAACCTTAACCGTTACCTTTCTACCCTTTATACAGTAGTCCTTGTTTAGCAGCTGACTTATTTGGTGACCATTTGCAGATATGACAGTGATTTTTAAAAAGTGGCTTTATGACTAATCCTGTCATTTATGAGCTCGAAGTCTTTCATCTACCTTTTTTTCTGACCTTCCCAGCATCATCCTTCCTCTAACTTCCACTTGGCTCATCCTAAGTTTGCAGTTTTTCCCCTCCTGTCTCCCATCTAGAACATTTCTTCTGAGGTGAAGCACACATGTTTTGGTCTTAGCATGAACCACCCCATAGTGCTGTTTCTCCACATGGAATTGTCTTTGCACTAAACATTTTATTTGTTTGTTTGTTTTGCATTATTTTCTATTAGATTTTTATCCCACCTTTACAGGTAGTCCTTGATTTACAGTCAAGGACTACCTGTATCAAGTGACCGTTTGAAGTTACAATGGCACTGAAAAAAGTGACTTAAAACTGTTTTTCACACTTACGACAGTTGCAGCATCCCCATGATCATGTGATCAGAATTCAGACACTTAGTGACTGACTCATATTTATGATGGTTGCAGTGTCCCGAGGACATGTGATCCCTTTTTGTGACCTGACAAGCAAAGTCAGTGGGGAAGCCAGATTCACTTTAACAACCGTGTTACTAAACAACAACTGCAGTGATTCACTTAACAACTGTGGCAAGAAAGGTTGTAAAATGGGGGAAAACTCACTTTAAAGGTCTCGCTTAGCAGCAGAAATTTTGGACTCAATTGTGGTCGTAAGTAAATGACACCTGCATTACTTTATGAATAACTCAAGGCAGCAAACATACCTAATATTCCCTCCTTCTATTTTCCTCATAACAACAACCTGCATGTTTTTACAGAATGATTTTCAAAGCTGAAACCACATCTAGAAGTATCCATTGTATAGGGTTTTTTTATAAATTCCTGCAAAGATCCATTTTCTAATCAAATTTGAATAGAAAAATGTGGTGCATCTAGGGCTAGGCATTCAGATAATTCCTTGAAGCGATCATTGGAAAGCAGTGATTGACCTGGTCATATACGCTCGGTGGAACTAAAATACATAACAGTACAGTTGTTGCCCTTCATTTTCATTGAATGTGGTTTGTGTGAAAAGTCCTTCAGAGAGTTGAGATGTGTATGTTGGAATGAATGTGTCGAAAATGGGACATTTCTGATCATCTCTTTGCTTCTGCATCTGATCATCGCCAGCCGTTAACAGCGGGGCTAAACTGTTGTATTAGAGCAGAGGTCTTCACACTTGGCAACTTTAAGATTTGTAGACCTCAACTTCCAGAATTCCCCAGCCAGTATAGCTATGCTGGTTGGGGAATTCTGGGAGCTGAAGCCCACATGTTTTAAAAGTTACCAAGTTTGGAGATCCCTGCATTAAGAGGCAAATATTTTAAAGTTGAATACTGAAGCATGATTCAGTGCTGATTTCTTTGCTTGCCACTGAAAGGGTCTTTTAAGATTTGCCTGCCTTTGTTTCCCACCTTCTAATTTTTGTTTCCTTTTGCATTTACAGATGTTTTCTGAATTTTATACACTTGTGCTCGATAACAATACTGGTGAGCCAGGCTCTGGAGAAGAAGATAACTTCACAGAGCTATGCTTTGAAGAGGAAAACGAAGATTTCAACCGAATCTTCTTACCCACCATCTTCTCCATCATTTGTTTGACAGGAATTATTGGCAATGGCTTGGTGATTTTTGTCATGGGTTTCCAGAAGAAGCTGAAAAGCATAACTGACAAGTATAGAGTCCATCTCTCAGTAGCTGATCTCCTCTTTGTCATCAGCTTGCCCTTCTGGTCTGTGGATGCTGTGATAAGCTGGTACTGTGGTGAAGTCTTGTGTAAAATTGTTCACATCATTTACACTGTCAATTTATATAGCAGTGTCCTGATCCTGGCCTTCATCAGCTTAGATCGGTACTTAGCGATTGTACATGCTACCAACAGTCAAAGAGCTCGGAAATTGTTGGCCAAAAGGATTGTCTACTTGGGTGTTTGGCTGCCAGCTTTCCTGTTGACTATACCCGACATTATGTTTGCTCGTATTACTGAGATTGGTGGAAAATACATGTGCCAGCGTTTTTACACTAACCAGGCCTGGCAGATCCCCTTCCAATTCCAGCAAATTTTAGTAGGCCTCGTCCTGCCTGGCCTTATCATACTGACTTGTTACTGCATTATAATTTCTAAGCTGTCAAAATCAAAGGGCCACCAAAAACGTAAAGCTTTGAAGACAACCGTCATCCTGATTGTGGCCTTCTTTGCCTGCTGGCTACCATACTACATTGTTCTCACCATAGACACTTTCATCCTCCTCCGATACATCAGGAGAGGCTGCAGTTTTGAAATACTGGTGCGTAAGTGGACCACCATTACCGAAAGCCTGGCGTTTTTCCACTGTTGTCTGAATCCCATCCTATATGCTTTTCTGGGTGCCAAATTCAAGACATCGGCTCAAAATGCACTCACCTCCGTCAGCAGGGGATCAAGCCTTAAGATCCTATCCAAAGGCAAGCGTGCGGGACATTCCTCTGTTTCAACAGAATCGGAGTCTTCCAGCTTCCATTCCAGCTAACATAATTTCCTGCTTTCTTTAATGCCTGTAATGAGGTGGGACTTAACAAACATACAGGCTCGTTTGTACATAACTGTATAGTCACTCACAAGATTTTGGAGTGGGGAAATAACCCTCCAAGATAATATACAAGTTTATTCCCAATTGGAATATTTTGTTTCCTATTAGTTTTCTGTGGAAATCGATGGACTTATTTATATAAAAAAAAAAATGAAAACCTTTTACATGTTGATGAGGGTGTGTCTGGGCAGGGCCTAAAAACATTAGGTGGCAAAGTTGTATTGCTTGTAAACACTTATAGATGATAGCGTTGTTGATATGCACAAGCTGTTTGTACATAAAAGAATGCTTCCAAGGTATTTGTTGAAAGACTATAATCATTGTGGGTATCTAGGATTTCTTTGTCCAGATTGTTGGAAATGTTTTGTTTTATACTACATCAGTGATAGGCAGTGGATATAATCCCCATCTTTCCAGAGGAAACATAAAAATACATGGATTTGAATGCGGCTGGATTGCATCCAGTGGCACTTAAACAACCAAAGTACCTTCAGGCAGGTGCCTTTTGGTAATAAAATAATTTTTGTTGATTGATACCATTATAAAGTTTCCAATAAAAAATGTGAAGAAAATTCTGAATGCGTTATCGTTGTGAGTTTTATGCCTATTTTCTATTCTACTTTTCTCCGTTTTTGAATTTATAGAGAAGAATGGATAGGTTATGCAGTCCAGATAGAGGATTCTTTGATCTATAGCCCACGTTGATGTTTCCTTCTACATTTCATAGACCAAACCAAGATTTCAGTAAAAACCTTGTGCAAATTGCTGTGGTTTTCTTCACGTAGATAGGATTCATCCGCAAAATGAATTCTTTAGCTGAAACGAAGATCCAGACCTAGGAAGAATCCAACATAACATGTCTTGAGTAAGAGAGCAGAGCTAAAGCAATGTGGTTTGCCTTGACAGAATATATTTCAAGCCTTTTGATAAAATAGATGGCTTAATACGATGACATGTTTCTGTGTCTTTGAAGTGGATTATGACCCTTGCTCTTCCTGAAGTCCACCCTTTTTGCATGACCTTTTGTTACAAACAAAATGTGTATGTGTGCATGTGTCTTATGTGTGTTTTCCCTAGGATGGTGGGAACCTTACACACACTTGAAGTAGGAAACACCAACACCATCACATTCCTTTGCCTTTTTCTTCTTAGCTGTACATTGTTTTTTTTCCCCCACCCTCACACACATGCACACACAATCTTGTCCCCCTAATTTAAATTTATTCAGGTAGTCCTGTATCGGGGCCTGGCATGTTTCTGCAACCAGGAAGGATATCACCTAAGGAATTAATTCATTGCACTTCATTGGAACTGGAACATAACGCTGTAACCCTTGATAGTAGTCTGCCTTTTATTCCACCTCTGAAAGAAAGAAATGTGTGTAGCAAGCCTTAGTTTAAAGGGAGAAAGCCCTCTAAGTCCCTTAGTTTACTCTTTGATCATGGTGGGGTTATGAGATTTCAAATGTCCTTGGGCAAGGATTTTGGTAAGAATTTCAACAGTCAAGTACAACAAGAATAAAAAAGAACAAAATTGGAAAAGACATTTTGTTGTGCAAAAAGTGATAACAAGCTGTGTTTTGCCGCCTTGTGTTCTTAGAGCAAGCTGAATGAAGGCTATGGTGAAAGCAAGTGTTTCAGGGATATATTTATGGAATTCATTATTACAATAAAGGTTTGAATAAACCTGAGATAGGTAAGATCTCTGCAGAGGTGATAGTTCTGTGATAGGAGTAGCTATGGCCAAAATAGGATATCCAACAATGCTCCATGAAACCATTATAAGAACTGTTGCTAGACAAAGCAAAATGCTGAAATAGAAATATTTAATCCATTCCAACAGGGTTGGTTGGTTGGTTTTGTGCCTTTAATTTAGTGGCTGGCTCCTACTGATCATCTAAACTAATCTGCAGTTTTCTTGGCAAGGTTTTTCAGAAGTGGTTTGCATTGCTTCCTTCCTCGGGCTGAGATAAAATGACTGGCCCAAGGTCACTCAACTGGATTTGTACCAAAGGTGGAAGTGGTTCACCGTATCATAGTTTTCAGTATGATGCATTAACCACTAAACCAAACTGGCTCTTTGCTATGACTTCTACATCCCAGGGTCAGTAAGGTTAGGTCAAGGTCCACTTAGTAAATGATGACAAAATGAACTGAAATATAATTTGGTGTAGGGGTTAAGGCATCAGACTAAAAACTGGGAGACTATGAGTTCTAATCCCACCTTATGCGTAAAGCCAGCTGGTGACCTTGGACCAGTAATTTCCCTAGAAAGGAGGCAATGATAAACCACTTCTGAAAATTCTTGCCAAGAAACATCCTGATAGTCTCAGAAATAAACATGATCAAATGGAAGAAAAAAACATAGCAAATTATCTAAATGTCTGGTCATCACCTAGCTCCATGATGGGAAACCTATGGCACGTGCCAGAAGTGGCACACAGCTATCTGCTAGAACAATCAGTGGAACAACTTGCCTCCAGAAGTTGTGAATGCTCCAACACTGGAAGTTTCTAAGAAGAGATTGGATAACCATTTGTCTGAAGTGGTGTAGAGTTTCCTGCCTAGGCAGGGGGATGGACTAGAAGACATCCAAGGTCCCTTCCAATTCTTATTCTCCAGGCATGCGAGCCGTCGTCTGTTGCTCTTCTGAGGCGCCAGCCAGTTGGTCTTCACACGCGGGAGTGCTGGAAACAAGAAGAGCAGCCACCCAGTGTGCATGCGCACACCTAGAGCTGTCTTTCAGCTTCCGGCACACTCACACAAGCTACCTGGTGTTCTGGTTTCTGGCATGCATGCTTGCGTGCGTGCGTGCGTGCATGAAGACCAGCTAGCCGGTGTGCATGCACGCACCGGAAAGCAGAAGATTATCTTCCCAGCATGTGCAAACACACCAGGCGGCTGCTCTTCTGGTTTCCGGCACTCGTGCGCTCCCATTTTGGCACTCCATGCCAAAAAGGTTCACCAACACTGACCTAGCTCATCCGGAAACCAAAATTAATAGAGGAGGACTGCTATAAATTCTAGTCCCCCTGTATTCTCCATTCAGTGAAACCTAACCTGGATATAGGATTCTCGGCCTATGCTCAGGTGATACCATAGGACTAATCATTCCTTCAGCCTAACTTGTCTCACAGTTGATAGGCTGCAAATGTCTTTCTGAACTTCCTTGAAAAAAAGAACAGGATAGAAATGTAATGAAGTAATCACTGACTTGGGGTATTCATGAACCATCTTTGAGTAAATTTGTTTCAGAATAATGCTCTCATTTTTGTGTAATAGAACTATTCTTTTTTCATGAGGAAAATCATTTTCCTCCTGATAACACAATTTCAGCATCTAAAAAGGCTTGGCTTTCACAGCCACTCTTGCATCTTAGAACTAATTCAAATCAGCGATAGCATCTTGGAAGAAAAAAAAATCTTAAGTTTATCTATACCAGCACTGAGATGTTTTATTGTTACCCATGTTTAACCCATTTTATGGTAAGATCAGCTTGTGGTTCTGTTTCTATTAATTAATTCCGATATGAGCAGTTCAAATTAAATCATAGGCCCATTTCTAAAATTAGATTGTAACATATTGAAAAAGTTAAGCAAACAACTAATGGATCCTCCCATTAGATCAGAGTAACATAGGTTAAGAGGCTGCCAATTGTCACATTCATCAGTGAAAGCTGCTTAGATAGTCAGCCTGGAAGCCCATTTTAAACTGGTGTGGAAACAGCCGTTGAGGCAGAGAACTGAGAGATGGCTGCAGTGCTCCAAAAACAACAATTCTCTCTTGCAAGAGATGTTACCCATCCACTCACAGACCCTCAAAGGTTTATTGTTTGAGGTAAAAGATAATATTGGTTACGATCCTTCTGTTCCACATACCAAAGCCTAAAGAATATTGTCTGAACGTTACAGTCCTCGCTTAACTGACCATTTGAAGTTTTGATGAACACCTGCCCCCTCTCAAAAAGGTACTCATGATCCAGTTCTGGAGTTCCAATGACAGTGCACATATCCCATGGTCACATGACTTGCATTTTGGCCACTTGGGAACAGGCTCACCATTACAGTGGGTTACACTGTTCCATGGTCACGTGCAGGGGTGAAATCCTTTGAAATCTGCTACTGGTTCTGGGAGTCTGCTACCAAGTGCACGCTTTGCATGGGCATGTGTACTGGGGCACACCCGCACAGCGCTAAAAAAGGAACATTTTCAAGCCTTCCGAGTCTACAAAGGTAAGTAGAACAGCGGGGGGGGGGGAGGAACCCGCTGTTCCAAGTGATTTAGATTAGCTAGAAAGTAGGAAATCTGATGATTCTAGTTAATATAAATTGCTTGTCACAGCTGATCATCACCCAGCTGATTGTCAGAAATACCAGTTCGCCCAAACCAGTAGCATTTTTACTACTGGTTTGTCCAAACCGGTAGCATTTCACCCCTGGTCACGTGACATGATTTATGACGGTTTTTGCCAGAAACCAGCCTTTTTGGCACAGAAACACCCATAGGAACGCATTGATTTGCTTAACCACGGCATTCACGTAACAACTGCTACATTCACTTAATGACTGCCACAAAAAAGTTGTAAAATCAGTTCGATCACATGGGTACCTCGACTTATGACCATCACAATGTACAACAGGAATTCCAGGCTCTGTTATGGTTGCAAGTCAAAGACTGTAGTTCAATATTGCAACAGATCAGGATTCTCTACAACATTAGAAAGATTACTGAATAGCTCAAGAGAATTCAAGGTATACCAGTAGCATCTGTTCTCCTAAATCTATGCTTTTCCCTCCAGAATCAGCAGCCACCTCATTCTGCTGAAGAGTAGAGACTAAAATGGCATAGAATTTAAGCGGGCAGATTAGATGAGAACGATTGAACCACAGTAATCAACCTGTTGACAAATGTGGCTTTTGTCCTTCCCTAAAGTAAAGAGATGAACTATCTCACTAAATACAGCATGCTAGCAAGTCAAGGAGACTGCAGTAAAACCTTGGATACGAGAGAGCAATAGGCTCAGAAGTGTGTCTGCTAAGATCATTCTCTGGCACCCAACTGTTCAAGCTGCAAAGGAGAAGATACCGTGAATACTAATGAAATTTTGAGAAAACACTATAGGGAACTTGGCTGAGAAAAACTAAATTATAATTTCCAGAACTCAATAGTTGACATGAAAGACTCATTCCATGCAACAGACATTTCTGTTTCAAAGGGAATTTATGACTCAATTGAAATGAAATCTCTTAAATCAACACAAATGGAATTTGATTTTTTTTAAAAAAAAGTTTCATTGATTACATAGATGTTAAGGCAGGCGCTTTATAAGTTGTGATTTGTATTCCTAGATTCATCTCTGTCCAAGATGTTAACACAAATGGTTGGAACAAGAGTGATAACATGTGATTGGATCAAAAATAATCCACTTTCTCCTTCAAATTGGTTAGAGGAATATTACCTCAGCTGAAAACAATGTTGAGTTCTTTTAGATAATGGCACAATTTATCTATGGGTTTCAGAAAAAAACATTTTTATAAGTAGAGGTCAAATATATAATAAGCACTATTATTTCCAATAGAAAAATGTCCTCAAAAGATTAAAAAGTATGTTATTAATTAAATATGTTTTTATTTCAACTTTTCTTTCAAGAACCTGAGATTGCCTTTTATATTTATTTGCACAATTTTGTGTGGTAGATTACTTCAAGTTCTTGCATGTCTCTCCAACCATATGCCACACTGTTGACATACAAGTAGTCCTTGACATATGATTATTATTGAGCCTGGTAATTACGGTCATAAGTCAGGATGGTCATAAATTGGGTGATCTGCAGTCATTAAATGAATGCTGCAGTTGATAAGCAAACACTGAGGTCATTAAGTGAATCCATTGTTCTTTATTGCATTTTTTCCAGAAGATGCTGGAAGTTTGCAGGGATTTTTCAGATTGTAGATTGCAGTCACATGACTGCAGAGTGTTGCAAACAGCCATAAATGCAGACTGGTTTATGAGCATCCAAAATGTCATAAAACCACAGGGGGGGGAAGTAGAAATCATAACTTTGGAACAGGGTGATAAGTAGCATTTGGGAGGGGTCTATCAAAACTTTAAATGGTTGCTAAGTAACCAGTCATAAGCAGGTGGCTTCCTTGTACAGCAGAGGTGAGGGACTATGGCCCTTTTATGGCTCGTGGACTTCAACTCCCAAAATTCCTGAGCCAACCCTGTTCCCCACCCCTGTTGTATAGGGTATCTATTTTACTGCAAAATATTGCTGTACCTCTGATACTGCAGAGACAATAATCCTATGGATGTAAAGAATTATTTTTAAGACAAAATGCTGTAAGGCAACAGTCTTCTGAGATACAGGTAGTCCTCAACTTACAACCACAACTGAGCCCAAAATTTATCTGGTTAAGTAAGCCTTAACAACTTTCTCCTATTTTGCACCTTTCTTGCCACAGATAAGTAAGAAATGAAAATAATTAAATTACATTTGTTTATCTCTGGCATCCAGTTTGATTAAGAGATAAACTGATTAGAGCACAACCTATGTTGCTATGTGCAATCCATCCTAATCATATAGCCTACTGAAATATGGCAGTTGCTCTGAAACCGTTAAAAATAAATCCCAAAATTATATGAAGTTTTGCTCAAAAATATTTGTGTAATTTTGGTGTTGTCACTGAAAATTATGTGCAATTTGGGTGTTATTGTGCAAGATTTCATGAAATAAGGGAGGAAATTGAAATTATAAGAGCTCTTTAATATTGTTTGATTTTGTGCAATCTACAAGGCTTCTGTAGGTTTTGTGAGTGTTCCATATTTTATAGGAACTATGTAGCTGCACCCTTGTCTATTTTCTTAATTTCAAGAGAAAGTAGATTATTAATTATTGTCATAATTAGGATAGGAATAAATGGGCAGGTAGAACATTATGCCCACCAGGGGTGGGTTTTACTTACCTTTACTACCGGTTTTCTTCCTGCACGCGTGCATGCGTGATTTGCGCGCACGTGCTTGCTTCTCTTGCACGCCCGGCTAAAGCGCTCTACCGTGCATGCGCACTACATTTTTTTCAGGAAAAACCTCGAAACAAGTGTTCTGCACATGCGCAGAGCGCTATTTTCAGGGGGGTTACCAGAAAAAAGTAAGTTCAGGCGTGCCAGTGGGCCCAGCTCCAGGACGCGGAGAACCGGTTCAGTGACTTCACAACGTCACCGCTACCAGATCGGGCAAACCAGACCGAACCAGGAGCAACCCACCACTGATGCCCGTGCTTGTGCTCAATAAACTTCTTTATTACATTAATACAGGTAGTCCTCAACTTAAAACAGTTCATTTAGTGATCATTCAAAATTACAACAACTCTGAAAAAAGTGACTTATGACTGTTTTTCACAGTTACAGATCATTACAGTATTCCTATAATTACATGTTCAAAATTCAGGCACTGGGCAACCGAGCCATATTTATGATGGTTGCAGTGCCCCAGGGTCATGTGATCACCTTTTATAGCCTTCTGAAAAGCAAAATCAATGGAGGAACCAGATTTACTTAACAAGCGTGTTAATAACTTAACAACTACAAGGATTCACTTAACAAGTGTGGCAGGGGAGGTTGTAAAATGGGGCAAAACTCAGTTAACAAATATTTCACTTAGCAACAGAAATTTTGGGCTCAATTGTGGTCGAGGACTACCTGTACAATTGTTCAAATATAAATATAATCCAAGTGAATTCCAGAGTCATGAAAATTGCTATATTGCTACATTTAAAAAACAGTATTTGTTCCATTTTTGGCATGTTAACTGGCATGTTAAAAATAAAAATTCATCACGTTTGAGGCAGGGGGAAAAAGCCAGAATGCTCTTAACATAGGTCATATTTTCAAAGATCTGCCTTTTTATGTATATGTTGGCTCCAGTATTGCTTTGTACAATTTGAAAATTTAGCTGAGTTTATTTTAGGAAATCTGCATAGCGATTGTTCAAAGACATTTTAAAACTGTTCCAAACGAACATATGTGTTTATCTATCAAACATACTAGGGGTAAACATAATTTTGAGTTAAATTGTTGATTCTACTTTGTGTTTATGATCGGTACAAGAGCAAGGTGCAAAGGGAACTACGTAATTAGAACAGGGCATCACTGAGCCTATTCTGAGACCACAAGATCTCGGAATTTGCTTTTGGTACAAAAACTTGAGTTTATAATCCTACCGCACAAAGTTCAGTCTTGGTTTCGTCATCCGAGTTCAGGTGATACAAGTGATTTTGTTATATCTATTGTGAAATAACTGAACCTCTTATAGATATATTACAAATCACCCTGAGTTCTAGCCCTGTATTCTAAGCAAGCTTCTAGTGGCTAATTCTGATTAGACCGAGAATGTAATTAAAAGCCATCTCAATGAATTGAACGATGGAACTTATCTATCTAAAATCACAATGTGTCAGTATCAACTGTGGGGTTTGCACAAATACAAAAAAGAGAAAAGGGTGCAATATCAAAGTGAAAACTGAATGAAACTGAACAGACTGAATGGCCATGGAGAGTTAACCAGGGATGCAGTGGAAGTGTAAAGGGGATAGGAAATTTAATGAAGTGTCCCAATTTATATCACAACTGTTTGTTGCAGCTTCCAAATTATTTCCAATATTGAGCCAATCACTTAGGGACGCCGTGGCTCCAAGACACTGAGCTTGTCGATCGAAAGGTCGGCAGTTTAGCGGTTCGAATCCCTAGTGCCACGTAACAGGGTGAGTTCCCGTTATTTGTCTCAGCTTCTGCCACCTAGCAGTTTGAAAGCACAAAAAAAATGCAACTAGAAAAGTAGGGACCACCTTTGGTGGGAAGGTAACAGCGTTCTGTGCGCCTTTGGTGTTTAGTCATGCTGGCCACATGACCACGGAGATGTCTTTGGACAGGGCTGGCTCTTCGGCTTTGAAATGGAGATGAGCACCGCCCCCTAGAGTCGGGAACTACTAGCACATATGTACGAGGGAAATCTTTACCTTTATCTAACAACACTTAACAAAACAAAATAATTTTCTGGTGCCCTTCTTACTTTCAACATTTGGAGTTAAGTCCTAAAATTTAAAAAGGAGACTTGAGCAGGAACCCTTTAGCACAACTGTTCCTCAAAGCAAAGCCATTCTATAGGCAAAGATTTTTGCCTACAGAATACTCTGCTCAAATCTTTCAAAGTCCAACATTTCTTCTTCCACATTTTGTGATGCTTTTTTTACAGCATCCTGATAAATGTAATGATCAAGCATGTAAATAAATGTGTAGGTGATGTATTTTGGTTTTTAAAAAGAAATAAAAACAACACGCACAGGTCTCTTAGTCTGCCTGGCATTTTATTTTATTTGGAGTAGGCAGAGGTGGGAAAAAAAGGGATACTTGTAGAGCATATGGAGTACATGGTAAACTAGAAAAACTTCTTGATTTGACTATGGTGTTAAAAGCTTGTTGTTGAATGTGACACATACAGCATATGTTGGAATAATGTCAGTGGATAACTATTTCGTAAACAATACAACCCTAAACAAATGTAAAACAAGGGTGTGTGATGTCCCTTAGTTGGTAATGTTTTTAGGAACAAATGCCTAAAGAATGTTTGTGTTGTTACAAGTGTGTTACTTTGGGGATATGAATGTATGCCTATTGTGTGAAGATGCTGCCATGTTGATCAGGATGATGGGTGCGAGAATTACTCCATGTAATTCCAAGGTATTTGTGTCTTGTTGGAAATGAATTTCAGCCAACAAGCACTTGGGTCGATGAAAACAAAGAGACTTTATTAAACAAAATAAAAATAAAAGCTATTTTGCAAAATAGGGTGGGCATCCCAGCAGACCTCAACAAAGGAGTTTTAGCCAGGAAGTCACACC